>JACCEG010000009.1:390307-417971 GCA_014065205.1 Tuber brumale | reverse complement strand
GTGTTCCCAGCCGTCTGAAGCATGGGAAGCGAGCGGTCGCCGACCGTGTGGAGGGGCCTCGCTAAGCGAGGAAGGGGGCGAGAACGGGCAGCAGAAAGGCAGTACCGGAACTCAGAGGAATGAAAGCCTCGACGCGTAAAAGGGCAGAAGAGGACAGTGAGGAGAGGGGGGAGATGGCCGTCACTCCTAGGCCAAAGCCATCGTGGGAGGAGAGGGGGGGTGGATGGTTCGTGAATACCTAGCGTTGAGGGTTGATTTCAATCGCCGGGTGTGTAGAGGAGACGGAGGATGGCCTATCTACTTGGCCCTAATGGCCTCCTTATATAGTTGCCCTTTACGTCCTTGTGACTTACTCCTCGAGTCAAGCACCACATATGACTTACAACTGTAAGTCATACCAAAATATCATAAACTAGTCATATGACCAAAGTGGTCACAAGTACAAAACCCTTGACCTCTAAATGAGGTCATGTGCGAAACATAACGTAACATCATAACCAAGTCATATGACCAAAGTGGTCACATGCGCGAAACCCATGACCTCTAAATGAGGTCATGTGCGAAATATAACATACCTATGACTCATAACTATAAGTCATGTGAAAACCTCTTCCTTGCTAAGCCACATTCGTGACAACCTTAGAGATACCGATTACAAAGTCCAAAGAGGGGATTAAATAGCCTAATTGATTATTGAAAAGATCAATGAAGATGAAATACATGAAGTTCAAAAACTGCAAAATACCAAGAGAAAAGAGAAAGGGTTTGGCAGTATAGACCAAACAAAAGCAGAAGAAGAAAAACCAATCCAGATTTGCTAGATATCCGCTCAAGCCTTCGGCAGATATTACAAGAAAAGAGACATTACGGGTAGCCTAAAATGGAACCCAACTGAAGAAAAGATTGAACTGGCTCGAATCAATATCTGCACTGAGTTAGCAGTATGACAAAATCAATGACAAATAAAGAAAGTATGGTGTGACATAATACCACTAAAATATCACCAATTCACTAATTTCTTTCAGGAAACAAAAGCTGATAAACTGCCACCAAGGAGACCAGGGGTGGATCATGAGATCCACATTGAAAAAGATGAAAATATGAAGAAAAAAAAGAATATCTCATACTATGCCTTTATCTATTATGAGAAAAGGAGTTGGAAGAACTGAGGAAATATATCCAACAAAATATGAAAAGAGGGTAGATATGACTGTCACGATTGTGTGGCTGATAGTGGAAGGAGGCGTTTGTGGTAGGTAGTGGAAGGAGATGTTTGTGGAAGGAGACGTTTCACCATGACGAAGCTATTCCTCATGAGATTCTAGTTGATTTACTTTCACGCATATGACCTATTAAGAGGTCATGGGGGCAGCGCACGAGGCCAAGTGGGCTGCGCAGTTAAGTTACTTTCACACACATGATCTATTAAGAGGTCATGGGGGCAGCACACGAGGCCAAAGGGGCTACGCAGTTTGATTTACTTTCACGCACCTGACCTAGTAAGAGGTCAGGTGGTTTATGCACATGACCAATGATGCGGTCATATGATGTTTTTCATGAGTCACGTTTATGACTCATAGTTGTTTTGATTTATAAGCGGGTTGAGTGAAGGACTATAAAAGGAGGCCGGTAAAGCCTGGTAGTTAGTTCTTCACGCAACCACCTATTATACTTTCTTACCTATACTATTAATAATAGATTCTATTCTACCACTTCGAGAGTTCTACCACGATACGACTTGATTATTAGCGTTCAAAGAAGGAATGTAGACAACGGTCTAAGAATAATAATCGAGGTCTTGGTAAGAAGAAGGAACAAAGTAATAGCGCACTAAGGAAGAGAAGTATCGCACTATTACAAGGAGACTAACAGAGAACTGTTGCCTGTCGCAGAACCTGTATTGACATCAGGGAATAGGTAGGATACCTAACATATATACTTAGTATACTCACAAGAATCCACTTTAACCTTTCCTAGCACTACTATCAATTTTGACCTCAAATTTCCACAAAAGGCTCCCCATACCATAATAGTATCTCTTCCTGACTCCCAGACCTCATCCAAACAATCCTGATCATACTCCTCAGAAGGCTCTCTTATCACCCATCCTCTCTGTCCAAATCCAGCTGTAGAGAAAGAAGTTTCATCTGTCCATATGATTCTAGACCACTCTCTCAATTTCCAAGCTCTTTTTCTCATACACCAACCAAATCTAATTGGTATATTTTTAGGGCACAAACCCTATCTAAAATATATTTTAGCTTTGTAAAAACAAATTATTATTAGAAAACTTACTTCTTGCGAGGTTTTCTTTTATTTAAATTAATACTCTTAGCTGCCTTCCTAATTGTCCTAGATGAGGCCTTTAATCCCTTAACTTCCTTAATATCTTCCCAGGATAGTCTTCTATTTCTTTTATTTTCTTTAATAAAACATTTCAGATCATCTAGATCAGACTCTTGGAAGATTGTAGGTCTTCCTTTTCTCTGGTAGTTGGAAGGACTACCTGTTTCCTGGTAGCGGTGATAGATGCAAGCACAAGTACTATGATGTACTTTGAGGCCAGTTTTTTCCTCCAATTTAGCAGCTATCTTTCTAAAAGACCATTCTGCTATTTCTCGTAGGGCAATAATTTAGATCCGGTCATCTCTGGTAGTCTCTCACTCAAAGCGTTGCTTCTTCTTTGTCAACAATCGCTGTTGCTTAAGGCTTTCTGGGTTGATCGCTATTTTATTTTATCTTATTATTATCTCAACTACCTATGTACATTTATTTAATTAAACTACTTACACTCACTACGGCGGATTCCTTTTACCCGCATATTGATTCTTGAAGAAGGTTTGGAGTACTGTAAGGGATAGGGTTGATATCACAATAAGGGGGTTGGAAGCGGAGATGCGATCGTAGGAGATGCCATTGCAATGGTGTCACACTACTTCCTTCCACCCTCTTGTACAGGGTATGTACCTACTGGAGTTGGCATGTGCAAGTATTCTGTGCACCCATCCGGGATAGCCATAAATACATCCTCTTGTAAATTATGATGGAGAAAAGCTGTTTTGACATCCATTTTCTCAATCTCCCAATCATAGTAAGCAACAAGTGCTAATAACACATGAATAGTAACAAACTTGACAATTGGTGTAAAGGTTTCATGAAAGTCGATACTGGGGACTTGTTCAAAGCCACAAATTATCAACTGAGTCTTAAATCGAGTGGTACGATCTGCATTTATCTTTAACTTAGAAACCCATTTGCATTTTATCTCATCCTTTCTTGAAGGGAGCTCTGCAAGCTCTCTGGTATCATTATTAATATGAGACTTAAACTCATCTCTAATCGCAGTCTCCAACTGCTTGTAATCTGGGCCTCTCAAGGCCGTCTGATAGTCCAGGGGTTCAATGTACTCACCAGCCCATGCAGTATAAGTAATACTATCTTGTAACCGAAAAGAGGATTTCTGAGCTCGAGTTGACTTCCTCAGAGCTGGTGATTGATGCCCATCTGGAGCCACTTTGTGCGAAGCAGTAGTCTCCCCCACTTCTAGTGCTATACTATTTGAGGTTATGGGCCTTATGGGACTCACTCCTATGGGCATGGACAAGTCCTCTATGAATGTACCAGGAATTGGCTCATCGGAATCACTGATCCTATCCTCTTGAAAATCTGAACCCTAGACATCCTAAGTGATATCATTCAAGTTTTGCATACAGTTATCATGAGATGATAGTCCTTTGATGATCACCTCTAGTGGGTTCTGTGCAAGTGGCGGTTTACCTGGTGGAGTAGGTACATTACTGATAGTAGCGCAGTCAATCTCATCCATCAATAGGGTACTTAGATGAGAGAGCGTGTGAGTACTAGTACAACTGCTAAAGTTTTTCTCATCGAAAATGACATCAGCAACATTAATGACATGATTGCTTGAAATATCCCATACTCTCCAAAGCTTTGTTGTATCATGCACATATTTCAAATAGATACAATGTCGAGACTTTGGGTCTAGCTTCTTGCGACTCTGCTCCAGAACATGAATGTAAGTATCATAACCAAAACGCCTCAGGTATTCTAGCACTAGCTTTTTTCTATTCCAAGCCCCAAAGGGAGTAATTCCCTTTAGAGCTCAAGTTGGGCAATAGTTATAGAAGTAGACAGAGGTATTAACTGCCTTAGCCCAAAAGCGATCATCGAGCTAGGACTCCAAGAGAATAGTGTGTGCCCATTCCATAATCATTCGAATCATGCGTTCGCTGATACTGTTTTGATGTTGCATATATAGTGCAGATTGTTCATAAGTTATTTCCTCGAAGGCTAGATACTTTTGAAACAGAGTGTTCACATATTCACCGCAACCATTATTACAGCGAAATTGAAGGATTGACTTTCCTGAATGCTTCTCTACCAGTACCTTGAATTGTTTGAAGATGTCTAAGACAACATGAGTAGTCTTCAACTTCAGGAAGTAACACCAAACCATTCTGATATAATCATCAATGTAGAGAATAAAGTACCTGACTCTGACAAGGGACGGAACCGGAAGAGGACCACAGGAATCTGAGTGAACAAGTTCCAATTTCTCATGAATAGGAGGTGAAACATTCTTCCAATTAATGGAACACTGCTGTTTGCCTCCAAGACAAGTAGGACAGACCAGGAGGGGTAGGTCCAAGTGATTAACTACGAGTCCTAATGCAAGACCCTGCAGATGGTATATATCAGGGATATTCAAATGGCCTAATTGCTTGTACCAGAGTTGTAAATCAACTCGCCTTGATATAGATATTCCTTTTGCAGGTATGACATTATTGGCTTCAGTGGGAGTTATGACTGGATTGCCTATATTGTGGCCCGTATTATTGGAATAATCTACAACCACCTTACTCTGGTGTAGATGAGTTAGGTCAACCTTGAAAAGGTTACCATACTGTAAGGCACAGAGGATATTGATATTTTCTTTCCAGATTTGACAACCTGATTGGTTAAAAACTACCTCACATCCCACACAAGTGACTGCGCTAACGGAATGCAGTTTAATCTCTAGATTGGGAACATAGAGTACATTGTTTAGTAGGATATAGGGACATAGATGAATCGATCCTATCTTGTAGGAATATACTACTATACTATCCTCCAGCACAACTCAGACTGGATGCAATAGCCTCTTGAGTGAGAAGAATTCTCCATACTCATTACATATGTGATCCGTCATACCAGAGTCAATGAACCAGTCACTAAGAGTATACTTCAGTAACTCGCACTTTGTTATAAGACCATGGGCATCGGCAAGAGAGATACTAGCGCTGATACCATGAGGCTCAGAGTCCTTGGGCTGTTGTCATTTCATTCTCTCTCTTCTGCCTTTTTCCACTCTTTTCTTGATAAAACAGTCATTTTGTGCATGACCTGGCTACAGATAGTACCAGCATGACTTGGTACGATTGTCAGAGCTTCCATAATCATTCAAGTGACCACCTCTCCCACGACTATGATGGGAAGCTCCTCTTCCCCGAAATCGGGTTGTTGATCTCATAACGGTAAAGACCTTTGTTGCCTGAGTCGGTATGTCTGTTAGTTTCACTTGATGGCTTCAAAGGGCATGTTCGAGATCATTGAGGGTTACGTCATGGTGGTCATCTAATGTGATAATCCTTTGCTCCTAACTTGCTGAAAGGGAAGTCGTAATCCAGTTAACAAGTTCATTGTTGGAGATTTTATTGTTCATCCCTTGAAGCTATTGTTGAAAGACCTACAGACAATTGATATAGGATATGATAGCTTCCTTTCTATCATAACTTATCTTATAGAAATCTCTCTTGAGAGTTCATTGAAGGCCCCAGTTTTCAACTAAGGTAAGCTTATTCCTAAGTATGTCCCACATTTCCTTACGGTCAATGCTATCTTTGACATAAAACTCAACGCTAGAGGACAGAGTAGAGTTAATGATGGAAGCAGCTTTTCCAGCACGTTTCGTGAAGTCGGTAAACTCAGCCTTGTAATCTTTGAGACCTGTAGTATGAGCAGACTGGCAGCCCGAGAGGTGCCATCAGCTAGGATAGGAGCCTCCAGTGCCTCCTCCTCGCTAATGACTATCTTCCAATAATTCTTGGCTATCAGGTACATTTTGATACTCTTTTTTCAGGTTTAGTAGTTCTTTTCGGTCAAGAGGGGATATCAGAACCTCTTATTGGTATATCCATTATTCCTGGGATCAAGAGACATCAAGCATTTTTCTTGTTTGTTGAAGTAGGATCTTGGTTTGATATATGTAGGATATCGGCTTGGAGAGCATCAATTCAGGCTCATAACCTGAAGAATAATTAGATAGAATAGAACAAAAAGAATGCATATTTCGAAGTAGTAGACAAAGAGATCAATAAGAATTGAGTAAAAACTTGAACAAGAACTATCATAACAAAAATGCCCACATAGGACTAACTACCTACTCATAGCCTTTATCATAGCACATGTCTCCTCCTATGCTGTACCTGTGCTGTGCCTGTGCTGTGCCTGTATGGATGAAAATTTTCACTAGAAGTAAGGGGGAAAAAGGTTTTCTCCACCGAAATAAGAAAGAAATTTTTAACTGCAAGGAGAAAAGTTCAAACAATTAGGTGATATAGTGGAATAAAATAGGTACGCAGGGGACAATATTCCAACAGATATACCTAATGTACCAGGAACATCCATGGTGCCACCAGACTTTCAGGACATACCGGGGATGTCCATGGTACCTCCTGATTTACAGAATGCACAGGACACAATTGATACTGACCCACTATCCTGATATAGTACCTGTACATCTGATGCAGCTTTCTTTTTTTTACTGATGAGTGAATTTAGCCTCATGGTATAGAGATGCTTTTAGTATGGTAGCCAAGGCCTCTTAGTACCTGGGCCTATTCTTGAGAGCAAAGTAGACCATTGAGTCTACATTGCTCTCTTAGATAAGTACCTTCTACCTGTCATGCTAGAAATTGCAAGAAAGGTTGGAGACCTTTTATTCCAGCAATATAATGTCCAAGTTCACACAGCTAAAGATACCCATGAGTGGCTTGCCAATAATGGGATCAACCCCAAGGACTATTCTCCTTTATTACCTAATCTCAACCTTATGAAGCACTCCTGGGTTGAGCTCAAGCAATATTTCTACCTCCAATACCTTGGCATCTTAAATACACAAGATGGCCCTCACAGGATCTGGGAATTGCTGGCAGAAGTACTACCTGTTGTATGGACAACAATTCCTGATTCTTTTTTTGAGAAGCTCTGGTACTGTTAGGCATATGGAAAGCCGAAACATGTGCACAGACCCACGGTAGGGTAACTGCGCACAGACCCTCAATTTACCGGAGCCAACACCCCCCTCCGGCCCCCTTATGGGGCCCGCACGTCATTAGCAAGATTTCGAGAGTTGCATCCCATAACTAAAATGTCACATCAATGAAGCCCACATCATAACACCATATACGTCGCCGCCGTCCGTCTGACCACATGCTGTTCGCAGGTTATATGAGAGGGGACCTTTGGCGACATCTGGGAAGTGGAATGGAGGATATCCGTTTGAGGCGTATTGAGATAGTAGGCTTCAAAGTTAGGCTTCCTAAACTATGGGCCGAAGGTGACGGGACGTTTTCGGAGAAATACTCTAGGAGGATATCCCAGTAGTGAAAGCTATTAGGGGTATACCGAATCCACCCATACCCTTCTGAGATCAGCTGTAGGTTGGTTAGTCCCAGTAATAGGACCCCTCTACGGAGGCCGGCGGACCAAGGGGAAGCATGCTCAGAAAGGAAGACCTAGATAAGTCGGAGACCCTTAAGACGCTGACACGTCGGGCTCGGACTTGCGATTGGCACTAGGTGGCCCGGCATGAACCTGATCACTTCATGACCGAAGAGACGACTGGACGATAGTCAACAAGACTAAAGTCATATAAAAGTCTATGCGGACATCTAAGTTGGAGACGGCTGTTTGGTATAACAAATAGCGTAGTCATCTCAACGGAGGAATACTATTCCGAGTCCGCGAAAGGGTGTGATAAGTTTCAGGGTCAAACAGTGTTCGCACTTATAAGATTCTGGACGTTTGCGTATTAAAACCAGAGTAGTACTTCGGAGGCATAGTAGTTAGAAGTAGTCCGCGAGCACTCAGACGCGGGATATAAATATCGAAGTGCCTCCCAAGCTTTACAGACATCATCAAGCAACGGAGAAGAGATCTTATCAATATAAAATTGTTTACCTCATAAATCTTTACCTTACTTTTATCGAGACGAGCCTTCCTCGACAGATTCTCCGAACAAAGATTTTGGCCTACGTCCCTCGGTTATATACTTGAGTTTGGCATCCGCCTAACAGGTACTCAATGCCTTCTCGAGTTGCAACAGTCATTGATGCTAAAGGCTAGTATACTAGATACTAGTTTAGTGGACCTTTAACTTTTAGTTTTTAATTTTTGTTTTAATATCTAGCTTTTGGTCTCTAATTTTTAATTTCTAACATTTCATCTGATGTTTTTCTTTGTCCTTTAAGGGCATTCAAAGGGGGAGGATCGATGGCAACACGCAATTCAGAGTGGCACAGGCTGTCTCACATTGCGCCATCACCAAGACTTTTGTCTACTGGCTGTATATGCATTCCCAGAGGCAGGCGTATCATTTACTCAACATGAGAAAACCACCAAACACGAAGTAGGTAATGACATTAGCCTAAAGGGATCTCTTATAAGTTTACTTTGAAACAGGTCTCAGATACATGTTAGAGATTCTTTGACCCTAACTTGCGGCTCTTTTAAACCGCTCGCCCTCCCGGTGCCGCTTCAGATTTCGCAACATGGGGTTCTATTCATAGTATTATGATAATAATATCATAACCCAAACACCCCATACTATCCACCAACCCAAACTCTCTAAAAACGCCCGACTTCAACCTAGCCATTATCCATACCCGTCCCACCAAATCCCTACTGAACAGCAATCCTCCCGCACTCCTTTCTACCTTCCACTTATCCTCAAACCTCTCCTTAATAAAGCTCTTCTCTTTAACCAGCGAGGCAGCCTCCCTACCAGCCGGGCGGGCAGAAGGCGGCTGCACCCTCCCCGGTACCACTGTATCTCATCAGCAGGGGGTCTTTTCGTGGTAGAGTTGTGGATGTGGGAGTATGGATAAGGAGAAGGAGCAGGGGGGAGTAGTGGCGGTAGATCCGAGGCACATCTTTGTAGCCCTGTTCCTCCAATTTTTCAAGGGTGAATTTTTGTTTGCCCACGCATCTATATTTTATGATGCTTCTAAAATAAATCCAACCCAACCACCATACCGGCATATATAACCAAGTGGATGGATAGAAAACCCCTCTTGGACAATCACAATAAATCTAACTCCAGTCATCATACCCAACCACACATGTAAAATTCCTAACACATAACCCCTCCCATTCCCCTTCCTTATAATCTACCACCAGTCTCCCATGATCCTCGATCAAACGAGTGATAGGCTATGATACACTCCATGTCACCCTAAACAATTTATTAAAAGATGATGATAATGGTGAGTTATTCCAGTGGTTCACTTACCGTGCGCGACTTGGGCCCCTCCTTCCAAAGGCAGTTTCACTCCAGTTTTTGTAAACAACCCACAGCGCTAAATGCAGGGTCAATGTGGACTACTATTCGAAAAAGGCTCTAGAGTACTATGCTGTACTGTATATATCATATCATGATGCAGACAAGAGTGCCCGAGTAAATTTAACGTAGACCCAAGAACACAGAATCAACTCCCATACAAAGAATTACCAGCAAAAAGGATTTCAGATATATGATAGCCTTTCCCCCCCTATCTACTTACTCATGTTTGTAAAAAATAAAAAAAGGATAGCCCAATTCCGCAACATCACAATATT
The DNA here is from genome assembly GCA_014065205.1 of Tuber brumale. Lineage (NCBI taxonomy): Eukaryota > Fungi > Ascomycota > Pezizomycetes > Pezizales > Tuberaceae > Tuber > Tuber brumale. The sequence continues at coordinate 408,074 of JACCEG010000009.1, read as the reverse complement.
AAAAACATCACTCTCCTCGAAAATCGTAACCTTCAAAAACTGCAAGGCCCTCGAAAAAGGAGTAGAAAACAAAGCCATATCCAAACTGCAATTGCCCTATTGGCAATTCTGATGAAAACAAAAATTGATTAGGGGGAGGTTTTGCAAGTTGAGTTATGTATGCTGAAAGGGATACTGTATATAGAATACTTCGTTTGTAACAAAATGTCCCAAAATTTGGGAAAATATGATACCTCTTCTTTGTTCCTTCTGCCTTGTCAAACAACTCTCGAATTGGTCTTTGTGGTGGGGGGGCATTCGTTTCAACTTCAAGGCCCAGCAGGCAGGGCATGACGCGCTATGTATATGATACTTCTTGGACAAAAGCCATTATTGGCCATGCAATCGATCGCACAACAGCATTCATGGCGCTATCCAATACCAAAATCTATATTATTCCAGTTATACCTGAGCCTGCACGATGACCAATATCAAGAGATGGTGTGCGGGCAGGTGGTGCCATCAAGCATGTCAAAGATCATTTTTGTCACTGAACCATACATAGCGCACACTCATCTACCTGTGCTATATAGAAAGAGACAGAAGAAGAAAGGGAATTAAAAAGGATAAGTATATGCTCGCCAATTCGTAAAGCATCACGAAATAGAGGCGCCAAGATTCTCGAACTTCGGCTCAAACCACCAGCTCTTGACGTTTTTATGTCCAGATACTTTACGAATTGACGAGTAAATCACCCGTATGGTAAGACAACCCATAGGGCGTTGGATAAGTCTGCACTGCAAAAGAGAAATCACACTATCGCAACTTTTGAATATCGTAGTCCCATCTCCCCTTCCTCCCCTTCCCCCGCCACTCCCTCGACTATGCAACTGCATCATTGCAAGGACGTTAAAAATACAATTTTTCAAAGAAAAAGAAAAAATCGACGGTGAGTGAGATGGCACCCTCATCCTCCTCCTCGCCCGCCGCAAAGGATATGCATGATAAGAAAGACACCGAATTACAAGAAATCTGCAGCTCTAACTCTCCCGCCTCCTCCCCTTCCGCCATATCCCCCACTAGCGGCGACGGGCCTTTCGCGTCTACCATCGCCGCCGTCGTCGTCTCTTGGTCGGGCATCACCCCTGTATCTCTCTCGCTCCCTGGGCCTATTTCCATCCCTACCGGAGAAGTCGTAGCGGCTTCCTTTCCCACCGTAGCCTTTGCTTCTACTACGGCTTCGACTTTGGCCTCGGTCTGGAGTATAACTGCGGCCCCTGTAGGCGGGGTGAGGGGAGCGTGAGCTCCAGTTCTTATTTCTATCCGACTTTCTCGGGGGTGTCGGTGAGCGAGAACCGCTACGGCTTCGCGAAGAATAAGTAGCGCTTCGATGGCGACGATAACTCCCTGCAGAAGAGTATGACCTCGATCTCGACTTTGCTCTCCCACTTTTACGCGGAGGTGGGGTGTAAGAAACCGATCTGCGACTCGAAGGGGATCTAGTCAGAGACCCGGACGGCGACCTGGAGTCCGTTATACTACGGGTGTAGGAGCGTCCCCGAGCCCTCTTCGTAGGTCTGGTGCTAGAGTGAGACCTAGAGCGCGAACGCGAGCGGGAATAAGAACGGGATCTCGACCGCGAAGAGTAGGAGTCGTAACTATGGCTACGGCTGCGAGAATCGCGGGAGCTGGAATAACTACGGCCCCTCTTTCGCCCTCCACTCCGTACCCTTAATGGTGACCTTGAGACCGACCGAGAGAAAGATCTAGACCTTGACCTGGACCTTGATCTTCCGGAAGACGAGCTTCCAGAGTGGCTAGAGTAACTTGAACGCGAACTGGCGCTCTCCGACCGGACAGATGGTGCAACAACGGCAGCAGGTGGTGGAACATTGTTTTTCAAATGTTCTCTCATATCCTCAGTAACCCCACCCATACCAATACTGGTAAAGTAATTGATCGAGAACCGCGTGTTTCGCGGATTATCTTTGGGGAATAGCCCTGAGAATGCCTCCTGCAAGAAAGGGTCCTTTAACCGTTCCTGTAATTTTTTCATCCCCATCGCTTCAGCCAAGTCTTGGAAAAGGATTTTAATAAAGATACGGGAAGAAGCCGTAGTCTCTTCTTCGTTAATATGCACAACAGAAAGCACATGCCAACCCAATGCATCAGTCGAGAGCTGATGTCCAAAAAAGCGGGCGATATTCCTAAGCCGGTTGGTTTCGTAACGATGGATAGTATCGTAGTATGTTCCAAAGGACTCTTCAAACAAACCAGTCCAGAATCGGTTCAATTTCGCAAATCTCTCGCCGATGAGACCATAAAACTTTGTGTAAGTTCGCTCTTGGGAACAACACTCGATTACCATTGAACAGAGCTCGTTTTCGAGGCCAGGAGGGAGAGTAATCTAGAGATGTTAGTCCTTTAACCCCATACTGACAGCGAGGCATGGGTAAACTACCTTCATAAGTTTATGGCAACATTCTTCGAAGTCAATTGAGGACATGATGGTGAGATATATGGTCCTTCGGAGATTGACAAGATTGGTATTGGATTGATCCAGGATCTCCATTTTCTTGTCTTCCTGCTTCTCTTCATCTTCCTCATCGCTACTCTCATCCTCATCTTCCTCATCACTCCCAGCATCACTCCCCTCTCCTAAAATCTCGGCCTTGGTCTTGCGGTACAACTCCTCATGCTCTTCCCAATCAGCGTCGAATTTGAAAATGTTCAATCCATCCTGGACATCAATCTCATCGTCAAGCTCTGTCTTATGAGTGATTTGGTCCTCCTCCTCCACCAAATCAAGTTCTTCCTTCACGATAGGATTATCCTTATACTTTTCCTTCCTAACCTGAAACAACACCTCAATCATATACTGGACACGTTTATCGATACCAGCCTCGTGAAGAATTGTCCGGAACTGCTCAAAAACAAGATTGTTTGCCCTTGGTGCCATTTCCTCCAAATGAGCCCCAATCTCACGCATCAACCCTACAGCGATCTCCACCGAGTCGTCCGTAGGTTTATTCAGAAGCAACATGAGTATCTCAATGGCTAAGATCTCATCTGCGACCTGTTGATTACAAAGCTGAGCAATAAAGGTAGTACTGCTCAAGCAAACAGCTTTATCGTTCCTCTTGAAAGCCTTCCTAAACTGTACCACTAACCGATTCAGGAGTAACTCTCCAACTTGCGGAAGCTTCGTATTGACGATAGCGGTCATGGCGGCGTAGATAGGGGTAAATGGTAGAGACGCAGCTTGTGCCTTCATGATTGACCGACAGTAGAGACCCCTTCCACGGATAAGATTTTCACCGAAAAGCTCCGGGACGATATGCTTAATATTGGATACATTGACCTTGTTGATCAAACCGTTGATACTTTTTTTCAAAGCCTCCCAAGCCATTCGTTGATATTCCTTGGACGTCTTGTCGGTAATCTGTGCCTGGAGCGCTCGTAGACGGGCGGGGGGGATATATGTACCGCCAGACCTCATAGACAAAAGCTTCTCGTACTCTGCCTTCGCATCGAATTTCGGCTTCTCCACTATTTCCTTCTCCGTCCTCTCCACCCGAACGTCAAGCTTTCTAAGGCGATCATTAAGCTGACGATCCCTCTCCCGAGTGCGTCCAGAGTCGACACCGCCAAAAGAAGAGTCAAACCGAGATGGCCCACGAGGAAGTGAGCGTCGGCGACGGGGTGATCGGGACCTAGAACTAGGAGAACGCTTGCGCTTCGACGGAGGAGGTGAAGCGGAGGGCAGACGAATTACCGATTGAACAACGACCTCATCGGCCTCGTCAATATCCATGGCCGATCGTCGACGCGTAAAGGAGAAGCTTGGATATCTCAGAACAGAGGGGCCAGAGGTTGCAGTGGAGAAAAATAACTGAAGGGATGTGAGTGAAAAGGGTGTTGAGGGGTGCGGATTATGGGATTCCTAGGAGATGTGAAGTTTTCGCGTGTTCAAACTCACTGTCTAGGCAACAGTTTAGCCCCAGTTATGTAAGCGGGGCAATCAAAAATGTTGCCCGTGACGGAAAGAACTAAAAATCCTAGTACAAAGCATACTGGAACAATAAAAACACTTGGTTAGACTACTGTGCACATGCCCAGCAAGAAATACAAACATGCCCGAAATAGTAAAAGTTATAAATAAAATAAAAAAATATAATATTTATATTTCCTATCTTCAAAGTTTTAATTTGTTTGAGCTATATGTTGGGATGGATTGATAAACATCAGTTGTGCATGCACTGGTCATTGCATCGACTGGCCAAAATATCGGCCCCCTCTACTTTGATACACCAGACGCAAGCGCGCAGCAGAACCAAATGCTGCCAAGCAGGAGGGGTTGCCAGTGTGGTGGTGGTGAAGATACAGGTGAAATACAGGCGGAGGGTGTTGTAAACGGGTGGGCTCGAGTAGTAGTGTAAATGTGGATGAAGCAAGTCACGGATCAATCACTTAAAGTATCATCCATATTCCATAATATCTGAAATATAGGATGAAACCACAATTAATACCCTTTGAGACATTATATAACTATTTCACTTGTCGATTGGAAAAACCCAATTTCTGCCTGTCCTGCAAGGTATCCTGCTGAGAAAATTACCTGCCCGGCAAAGGAAATACCACCTCCACGAGCAGGATATCCCCTTGGTCTAGTGAAAGGCTTTCCCATCAGGATGGAGTATAGACAAATAGTCACAACACAACACCATGCTATATATATACAATAGAGTGTAAAAATACAATTGCAACCCGTCAAACTCACACTAGCTCCAGCAACCGACACCCGAGAATTTGACAAGGAAAACAATAACCGAACTACGATAAGCCAAGTTACAGATCTCACCGCATCGCACGCCACAAGTAAATTAATTATACTCAACACCACCGCAACCACCCCTAAATCACCAAATACCTCTCCGTAACCTCCGCAGCAAGCTTCGCATTCCCACTCGTCATATAAATCATCTGCAAATTATACGCAGCCTCCCACTTCAAGTCCCCATCAACCGTGTTCTCCTCGGATATCTGAAGCACACGTTCATAGTAGGGTATGGCCAGATGCGAGAGGCCTAAGAAAAAATTATTCTTGGTCAGCGCCCTCAAACTCCAAGTGTGTAGAGGGGAAGTAAGGAATGGAAGAATAAAATACCAATATGCTGAAAAGCCCTCCCAACATTATACTCCGCCTCCTGTCTCTTCTCCGACCTCACATCCCTCTCCGCTTCTTCCTGCTCTCCGGGCCTTCCACACCGAATGTCATAATAATCGAAGATAAAACCAACCCCCTGCAACGCCATAATATGCCTATTCTCGCTCTGCCGCTGCATGCTCCTATGTAGATACGCCAGGCCGATGCAAAATGTGATAAGCGCATCCCCGGGAACGAGCGCGTATGCTCTGGTATAATAGTTCAGAGCGGAGAGGTAACTCTTCCCGCTCGCGAGGATATGCGCATACAGCATGATGAGGCCGACGTCAGCTTCCTTCGGCACGTACTTCTCGCCCGAGGCGCCACCGGAAGGGCATTCGCCGGTGAGGTTTGCCGCCCCGGTCTTGCGTTCCCCGGTTAGCACTTGATCCATTGCTTTGATCTGCCGCAGGAGGTACTTCTGGTTGGCGTTGTTGTGGAAGACTTCTAGCCCATTTTTGCTCGCTGTTATACTTGCCGTGAAGAGGTTATAGGCTTCCGTTGTGAATTGGAAAGTGGTCATAAACCAGCGGGAGAGGGTGGAGCAGGAGTCGCTGTCGCCGACGTGGATTGCGCAGGCTAGATATAAAGAGGGGAAAACTTTAGCCCCAACAGAAGTGCATGGAGGATGTATAGGGGTAAATAGGTTACCTAGCCAAGTTATATAGATTGTGAAGGTTCTCTTTTTACTATGGTAAAAGACGTTTGCGTCCTTTGCGGCGTTGCATACATCGCAGGCGTCTTGGTAATTGTCATATTTTGCGAGGCAGATGGCGTACTGCATAAAGATGTAGAGCCACGTGTCGAAGTCCAGCCCACGGAACCTTGATAGATGTTCTGGCTCTTCGATTTCTTCTTCCTCAAAAGCTGCAATCAGTGTCAGCATCATGGACAGTCACTCGCTCATGGAACCTGACTCGCGGTGGGAAAGTCCATACTTAGAGACTGTTTGAGACGATCCTGCATCTTCTCAATTCGCCTTGTTTCACCTAGAGCCAGTGCTCTTCGCTGTGCAGTCGTCATGAAGCCTTTAAATTTGTTTCTCCGCTCATGAGGGTATAATGCCCTAGTATTGCGGAAATCATCAACCAAGTCTCCTGCCGTATCCAGCCATTCCTTCACAGCTTCTGGATCGCCAGCCTCCATACTCGATCGCAAGTACTCCAACTTCCTATACCGAATCTCCGTTTGCTCTGTCCTCTTCGCATTCATCTCCATCTTCTCCGCCTCGCCGAGAATTCCCGTTCTCTTTCGCTTAACCCTCTCGGGAATGGGTTGATTGGGGAAGAACGCCAACGATTCCGCTTCCTCCGTCTGCTGAGCAGTCGCCGTAACGGCTTTCATAGCTTTCTCTGCTTTCTCCTTTTCTCGGCGCATGCCGATTATCTGATTAACAAGGTCTAGGGCTTCCACTTTTCGACCCGTAACCTCATAGATTCCGGCTAGTTGCATCATTGCCTCATCGTCTCTTGGATACGCTTCTAAGACGGTGCCATAGCAGTCTTCGGCATCTTCAATGTTGTCGAGGCCTTTATAGCAGTCTGCCATGTTGAACCAGAGCTTGCGGTCGAGATATACGGCACCCTCTACTACTACCGAGTAGTAGGAGATTGCTTCATTAAAGTGACCACCACTGTAAAGGGCATCGCCGACTTCTTGGAACAGATCGCTGTAGCTGGGGGAATTTCGGGCTTCGGTATGGAGGTTTTGAAAGTGATGCTGTCATATATGCGTGAGCCTGGAATGCACAATTTAATGATAAATCATTCATAACCCTTATAAATTACATGACGGTTTTGTGAAGAACATGAGATGGATACAACTGGGTAAGGTCTCCACTTACCATAGCTTCTTCCATATTCCCCAGTCGCAATCGACATAAACCAAGTTTAACCCTCAATTCCAGTGGGAGACAATAAGACTCCTTTTGGAATCGGTCAGCTTCAAACTCTCTGACCATGCACCTCCTAGGCCTATCATCACTATCCCATTCCCTATCATCTCCGTTGACCTTATCCCAGTATGTCTCCACAGCTCTCCCACATAACCACCGGCCAACAAACCCGATAGTACCAATAGCCTTGGCCCACTGCTTCTCCAGACAATACAACTCAACAAATATGTTCAACTCAGACCATCCAAAAGCATTATCCGGGTTCCCAGTAGCCTTGAAGTGCTCCACACTGCGCCTATAATACTCAATTGCTTCAGGAACTTTGTCCATCTCAATATACAATCCTGCCAGCTCCTTCAGCACAGACATATCGTTCGGCAGCAACCTATTTAGCGTCACAAAGCCCTCAGCAGCCTTATTTAGGCTCCCCAACTCCTTGAGCAACAAGGCCCGATCATATATGGCATCAATATTGTCAGGCTTCGCACTAATAGCCCGATTATAACAATAAACCGCCTGATCCTTATACGCTCTATTATCAGTCCCATACTGGTCAAGACTCATCTTAGCACATATAACCCACAACTCCCAGTCCTTAGGCCGTGCATGCGCCGCCGTCAACCACGCTAACAAGCACTTGCGCTTGTCCCCCTTCTCCTTAAATATCTCGCCGAGGATCTTCCACGCTGAGTAAACTCCGGGCTCGATGTGGATTATCTGCTTGACGAGTTTCATAGCTTCATCCAATTTACCAAAAGCGTAAGCAGAGTTTGCCTGGCCGAGGAGTCCGCGGATTTCAAAGCTGTAGATCTCGTCCCCAATTTGACGACGGCCTCCGGTGCGGCGGTGTTTCTTGAAGCCGCTGGCGGCACGCAGGTCTGCATGGAAGGTGTCCATTTCATCGTTGAGGGCGTTAAGGGAAATGTTTTCGTCGTCAACGTCGGAGTGAACGGATTGGCTGGGGAGGCGAGAGAGTCAGTAGAGCAGTTATGAGATTCATGGATGAGGGAGATAACGAACGAACCCCTCGTCATCAGAGAAGTCGTCCAACGCTCCTAGCGCAGGGTCGATATCTTCATCTGATTCTGCATAATCCGGATCGGAGTCCTCATCATGGTATACCTCACTGTAAAACCGAAGAATTAGCAAGCTAGTGCTGTAGAGTGCCGAGCAAAGTCAGGAATGCCGACTCGAACTCTTCAGCCCTGAATTCCTCGTTCATAAAATCATCGTCCTCAGAACCATTGTGCTCCATTAGTTAAAGCTCTTTGTGGAAGCTGATAGGTAGCTGAAAGGTCCCAACTGATAAAATTTAAGGGAATGCCGGTAAGTTATTTGGAGGGCACTAGCAAGCAGCAATTAAGCACAAGCCAATCTACTTGTACAACGACAGCAGAACATCCTGACATCCCACGTATAGACTTTTGAGCCTCAACTCTCCCCAAAATTACCCTACCATGAAAACTTGGTACAAATTTTCAATTTGTTTTTTTCGGCAATCATTCACAAAAACCACAACAGCCCCACAAGTACAACTCCTGCAATAAGCATCAATCGATCAAACAAATTAACTGAGCAATTATCATGGCTTCCGACGAAATCATCTGGCAAGTAATAAACCAGCAATTTTGCTCTTTCAAGTTAAAGTACGCAGTCCCCTCGCTCAATTAAATGAATGTACCACCCCGCTAATACCTATCCCACCCCACGATAGAACAACAAAAGGCCAAAACTTCTGCAGAAACGAATACAATGTTTAACCTCCCTTTCTCCCTCCCGTTCCCTCAGGCCCCCACTCCGCCAGTGCCATTAATATCTGACCAACCCCACAAAAAATACAGGTAACAGGCCTCTGCAACCGTCAATCCTGCCCGCTAGCCAACTCCCGTTACGCCACCGTCCGCTCAGAAAATGGCATCCTATACCTATACATGAAGACCGTCGAGCGTGCACACATGCCTAGCAAACTCTGGGAGCGCAACAAGCTCTCACAAAACTACGTGCAGGCCCTCGCACAAATCGACGACCGACTAATCTACTGGCCGAAATTCCTCATACACAAATGCAAGCAACGTCTCACCAGACTTACCCAGGTCGCTATCAAGAGCCGCAAGGTGGCCCGCGAGGATGAGCGCATGGGTGAGAAATTGGTCGGCGTTAAGCCAAAGGTCAAGAGACGTGAGGCCACAAGGGAGAGAAAGGCATTGGCGGCGGCAAAGGTTGAGAGGGCGATTGAGAAGGAGCTTGTGGAGAGATTGATGAGTGGGGCATATGGGGATAAGCCGTTAAATGTTGAGGAGAACATTTGGAAGAAGGTGCTTAGGGGCCTGGAAAAGGGTGGGGAGGTGGAGAGGGATTTGGATGAGGATGAGCTTGAGGAGGAGGATGAACTAGAGGAGGAGGATGTTGGCGAGGTAGAATACGTATCTGGTGACGAAGACCTCGAAGAAGAGGAATTAGGAGACTTGGAAGACTGGCTACAGGATAGCGGTGCTAGTTCATTCGAAGAGGATGACGACAAAGACGACTCTGATAGCTCTGACGACGACGATGACAGTTCAGAGGAGGAAGAGGAGGACACCAAGTCCACCCAGAAAGCACCCACCAAGAAAACCACTAAAGACAAAAAGCGCAAGAGAGCACATGCTCCTCAGAAGCCAAGGAAACGTACTACCCCCCCTCCCTTCCCGCTCTATCCACCCCACCCCACTCCAATATACTAACATCTCCAAACAGGCGGCGCCCGCGTCGAAGTCGAATACGAAGAAGAAGCTGCCCTCCCCCGACAGCGAGAAATGGCATTCTAAAAACCTCCCAACAATCCTACTCTACACATGATAACCCCATACCTGCTATCAATTCACCCTCTCATTTTCTCACTTTCACCCTTCGCTCCTGTTACCGCCAAATTTGTATAAAGTCGCTAGTACAGTAATGCCCTTTGGAGAGCACAAATGAAAGTTCATTCTTTTTTTCTCCAACTATTTCTCCAACATCTTCCCTCCCCTCCTTCCTCCTCTCCCCAAGGAACAAACCAGGACCCCGCCACCACTCACGTGCAATCAACCAGCGTAGATATCGACATATACGCAAAACAAGAATCAGCACCTTAGCAGGTAGGTAGGTAGGCAATGCAGGTAAATAGGCGGAGCAAAAAAGTTTCTACCGTACAGTACAGCACTCAAAGTCAAGGAAAACCCGTCAACTCAAAATACATTAGACTAAAGCAGTTACTGCCAGCACGAGTATGGTTCCCATTTTCAATCAACCGCGCCGAATCCCGTGTCCCTCGAAGAAACGAAAAAAAGAGAAAGGAGAAAGTAGAAAGTAGAGAAGGAAAAGCTGTATCACCGCCATCACCACAAACCGATTTAGATTTAGATTGAATAAAGTTGGTAATATAGAGAGGTACAGGTATAAAGAAAGGAATGCAGTGCGGACAATATCTCACTCATCTTCCCCCTCCGCGGTATTATAAACACTCTCATCGAGAGTCTCCTCAGCCCACAGACCAGCAATATGCTTCCCCTTGAACCCAGGACGTCCACGGTTCGGCCTTTCCGTATCCTCGCTGCCAATATCGCTGACTTCTTCGTCCGCGCGTTCAGTTCCTTCCCCATCGTCATCGTCTGATGCGGTGGTTTCCAAATCCTCCGTGTCGATCTCTAGCCCACCATCAGGACCGTCTTCGCCGAAACCAACCCTACCACGGTCGACGACCTCTTCGCCCCAATCTCCGACCGAGGTGAGCCCTTTAAGACCGCCTCGCCAGGGCCTGCACCTCTTGACCAGGTTCCCGCAGCGAAGACATGTCCATCCGTCGCCCTCCTCCAATTCGATCTTCCCGGCGAGACATACGTAGCAGTAAATATGTCCACAACCCACCGCCTCATACGGATTCACCACATCGGTGGCTTTCCCGCCCGTGGCTGAGGCCCCGCCGTCTGTTTCCTTGTGACATATGGCACAGGTACGCTCTGGGAGGAAATTTAATTCCCCGTAGCCTTCGCCGGTAGAAGTGGTGGCGGCACCAGAGCTACTGCGGATTTTCCGGTTGAGGCGGGCCCACCAGCGGCGCCAGCGGCTGACCCGAATCAGCGGGAGGATGAAGAGGAGGAATTCGGTGAAGGCGTGCCAGACGAGTTGGCGGTTGAGGTATTCGAAGGAGACCTCGCGCGAGACCAGTCTGGTTGGGGAGACTAGGCGCATGCGCAGCGCTCTGTCGAGGAGGGTGCGATAGTGGCCTGTTACTAGGAACGCGGTGAATGAGAGGAGGGTTAGCCCCGAGTGGAGGGTTGAGAGAGATTCGACGAGGTTGGAGAGGCGTTCCGTGAAGGGGGTTGACTGTGCGTACGTTTTCTATTAGATTTCGGAGGCCCTTCTTTCTTTTCTGTTGGTTTGGGGGGGAGCATACATCTTCGGGGTTCGATCTGGAGAGGAGGAATAGGTTCATTCTGGAGAACATATATCTACCACCGACAGTAATGAGGCCGTAGAAGGATTTTTGAAGGGCTGTTGGAGGCTGGTCAATTGGCCCTTTCGATCGGGCATCGACGTATACCAGGTTTTGCAAAGCGGCACCATATGTCGCGTTATGATCCCAGATAGTAAGCTTGAACAAGGCCGCGCGAAGCAAAAGTAAGAACTCTGGTTCGTAGGATTCTTTAAGAGACGGCTATTCCCACAATTCCAGTCATTAGCAAGAGGAATTCCCGCACAACAGCAAACGAGATATTCCGACCATAGCTGTGACACAAAAGCAAAAAGAAATAAGTAATAAAAAGAGAAAGATACCCTAAAATACTTCAGCCCATTCCATAACTGCCCCTTCATCAACTCCAACAATTCCTCATCAAGCAATTCAGTGTCCAGCTGCCCGACCCTAAAAGCCGGCCTCCCCTCCACGCCATTCCTCCCACCGAAAAAGCTCACAACCCGATTCTGTCCCGAAGCCTCCCTAGCCCTCTGTTCCTGCAAACGAGTGATCCGCTGCTGGGCGTGCTGATGAGCTAGTTGCCAGTCCGTCGTCGGCGGGTTAGCGGTGATTGCCGTGGCTGCTGTTGTTGTTGTCGTCGTTGTTGTTGTTGTTGCTGCGGGCACAGTTGCGGTGATTGTGGCCATCGTGTGTGATGGGGGGACATTGAATGAAGGGGGTTCGGAAATCTTGTTGAGTTCTCGCGATAATGTTCGGGAAAGGGGGGGGGGTGTATGGGCGCGATTGGGCCGCGGCTGTTTTGCTTTGGTTTGCTGGGTCTGTGAGGGCACACGCCACACACCATGCTGCAGTACTGTACCCGGGGGTTGTGGGTAAGTCTGTCGAACTCTTGGCAGCGTTTACTATGTGATTTGGCGCCAAGAGTTCGACAGACTTTTTTCCAACCTTTAGTACTGCCGAGGCGTGGGTCATGATGGGCGGACTGTTGGTTCCTTGTGCCTGGTTGTGCCTGGAGTGGCGTATCTTGGGTACTGGTGGTACTTTTCGAGTGATGGTATGTGTTCAGGGAATGCAATGGCGCGCATGTATCATACCGGTATGATACTCGATTATGATAGGGCACCAGTATGTGCATATCTCTCGAGTACTCGAGTACATGGAATCAAAAGTGTAGTATTTGTATCCGCCGCTCGCATGCACAGCACAGGACTAGGCGATTCCTAAAGCATTCTAAATGGGAAAAAGCAAATGATGTGGCTATGATACATGATACGGTAGCCACTGCTTCGACAGGTGCCCAGTTTTGTGGATGTAGCCCAACCCGCGCATGCGGTCGGGTAGTTCACCTTCCCAATATTTGCAGAAATTGGCCGAGTATCCTGCTCCGGTCTCCTTCCATTCGATACCGACACCCTTGTGTTTGCCCAAGCTTCAGTATCCAACAGGACTGCTCTCATGTATGGCACTTTACTGGGATGATCGGAGTTGAAGCTCATCATCGCAGTTGCTGCAACCGAAAATTCCTGTCCACAAACGCACTTAGGGGCCTCGATAGTGATGGTACCAGGGAACCTGAGTAGGCTTATGATACCGGCATCTCCAAGGAAGCCCAAGTGACAAACCAGCAGGCGGCCCGAATGCCGGTATGGGAGTCTCTGTCTCTGCTCTGTGGATATTCCCACTATTTCCCCGAACCGGGAGTCTTTCGGTACGGGCCGGTCACACCCTGTTAATAACCTTGAGTAACCCATGTTAAAACTCAGGGTTGGTGGGGCACGGGCTTGTTTGAGGTAGGGCCCCGTCAGGCGTGTTTCATGTTCGATACAGTCTGCAGCGATGCAGCGGGGTATCAGTATGGAAAACCTAACGATTGGAGAAAGAAAGGAAGGGAAAGAAAAATCATCTCAGGAAAAATTCTTCCCCAAAGAAGCGTTTTTCTATTTTATTCTATGATATTCCTTTGATCAAGGACATCTTATTTTTCTCTTCCCAGATCTTAGTCTACCCCTCCTCTTCCTTTATCGTTGTCTCCCTTGTCGTTGCTGTTCCAGCACAGTATCATTCTGCATTCAGTGTCAAAGCCCCTCGCACCGTTGCCGTGCGTCGTCGTCCTCCCCCCTACCGGTTCGTACCCTCCCTATTGCAATTCTCTCTCCCTCTCCCTCTCACTCACCCACTCTCTACTTAACCCAGCCAGATTATATCGTCTCGAACCATAGTTGCCCAAATACCACCTTGAATTCTATACCTTGAATTCTTCCGGGGCTCTCTTGCTCCTCCAGCACATTACTACTTACCGCAAAGAAGCCTTACCCTCCTCCTGCCGCTAGCTCTTGGGAGAAGAAACCACACTTGAAAAATTAATACCATGAGTGCGGCGAGTGGAAATGCCGTTCCCCTTACGCCTCAATTTCTCTTTGAGGCTTTACAAGCTGCGAGTTCACAGTCCCAAGAGCTGGTAAAGCATGCATCTGCCCAGCTCAAAGATTGGGAGACACGCCCTGGCTATTGGAGCCTGCTTCAGGTTGGGATCTCCGCCTTTTTCCTACTGACACTGCGTGAACCGCTTCTGGGAAATCTGATCTGACCTTTTTTACTTTAATGTTTACAGGACGCTTTCTTCGACCGATCGTTACCAGTGGAGATTCGATGGCTTGCTATCATTACCTTGAAGCAGGGGGTAGATAAGTACTGGCGGAAAACTGCAAACAAGCATGTCCACTGTTTTTCATCCTGCTGGGTTTATGAGGCTTGTTTCACTAATAATTTCTACAGTGCAATAAGTAAAGACGAAAAGGCCTATTTACGCTCTCGCCTGCTCTCTAGCTCGATTGACGAACCTCACCATCAACTAGCTCTTCAGAATGCTGTTATCGTTGCGAAGGTGGCTCGTTTAGAGTATCCGTTCGACTGGCCCGAAGTTTTCACTGAGCTCACCTCTATAGTCCGGGATGCGTCGCAATCTACATCTGAGACCGGTGAGGATGAGGTGGCTATACTACGCTTGAAAAGATCTCTGTCTATGATGCTCCATGTAGTCAAAGAGCTAGCAACAGGACGGTTAGTCCGCACAAAAGCCAACTTACAATCCGTAACCCCGGAAGTCTTCAAAGCGCTCGGGAACGTCTATGTTCGTCATGTTGAAGTTTGGCATGCTCTCCTTGACCAACAACCAGCACCTACCAAGCTAGTTGATTCAATGACAGTCTCGTTACTGACTCTGAAGGTCCTCCGGAGACTGATTGTTGCCGGTTACGAGTTTCCCAACAGAGTAGCGGAGGTCCGGGAGCTTTGGTCCATCCTCTCTGGCCAGGTATGGGCTATATTCGAAGCTGAGAAACAGATACCACACAGCGAAGAGGCAGTATCGACTCTCTTAAAAAAGCACGTGATTAACATAGGAAAATTATTTTTGGAGGTTGGGTCAAGCCATGCAGCGGCATTTGCATTATTACCTGATACGCTCCGGTTGCTTGGGAAATACTGGGAGGTCGTAGTTGCTCACGGAAATTCGCTGATGCAGCAGAGTAGTCAGCGAATCAACGGGGAATCAAATGGGGAATCCGAAGCTGAGCAAAAAGCTGAGGAAGGACGCACGAAGTTTAGACAGAGAGTGGCGCTTCAAGGAATGCTTTTGTTCAGAAATTGTCTCCGGACAATATTTAGCCCAGTAGCTACCTTTAAATGTACTCAAGCCCCAGCCAGTAAGCTCACACAGACTGACCGGAGGGCTCTTGCAGACAGGCACAAGGCTGAGAAAGATGAGACCAAAGAGGCGACTGCTATCTTCAAAACTCAATTGTTCACCCCGGAAACTGTCACCCACTGCATGGAGATACTAGTGACAAAATATTTTGTGATACGCCCCTCGGATCTAACCGAGTGGGAGGAAGACCCGGAGGGTTGGAGCGAGCAGTGGGAGAATGCGGTGGAGAGTTGGGAGTTTCTCATAAGGCCTTGCGCCGAGAAGCTGTTTATGGATCTGGTTCTCAACTTTAAAGAGACTCTTGGGGAGCCCTTGATGAGAGTATTTAGCTCGGTCTCGTCTGATGAGAAGAGTGACGTTCTCATAAAGGATGCCATATATACAGCCGTGGGCCTTGCGGCGCCAGTGCTTCACACAGCTCTTAACTTTGATCAATTTATGCATAATACCCTCGTGAAGGAAATCCAGATCCAGCAGCCAGGATACAACATTCTGCGCCGCCGGATCGCCATCCTGATCGGGCAGTGGGTTAGCGTTAAGATCTCCCCTGACTCCCGGCCCACAGTTTATCGGATCACACAACATCTCCTTAATCGCGAAGATCCTCTGAATGACTTGGTGGTACGACTTTCGGCTGCTCGAAACCTCAAGCGGAGCGTAGACGAGTGGGAATTTGGGGTCGAGTCGTTTCTTCCATATGTGGACGATTTGTTTGCGAAGCTCATGAGTTTGATAGATGAGGTAGAACAGACAGAAGTAAGAATGGGATTGTTAGACGTCATTGGAGTTGTCGTAGAGAGGCTGGAGCACAGAATAGCTCCCTATGCGGAGAGTATCATTACCATATTGCCACCGCTGTGGGAACAGACTGGGGATGAGCATCTGTTTAAACAGGCGATCCTAACCATCCTCACGAAGCTTGTCTCAGCAATGAAGGATAAGAGCTTACAGTATCATCACATGGTGATCCCGCTTATTCGGTTCTCGGTGGAGCCAGGCTCAGTGCGTATCACGATAATTCCATGCCCCTTTTCGATCAATTTTAACTAGTTATTCGCGATATGTGGGCTGACAATATTATAGGGTATGCAAGTGTATCTCTTGGAAGATGCCCTTGATTTATGGGAAGCAGCCATCAGAGCTACGCCTGCGCCTGCGCCACAGGGGCTGCTGGATCTTGTCTCCTACCTTTTGCCCTGTGTAGATCTCGGAACCCTAACCCTCAGGAAAGTGCTTGACATAATCGAGAGCTATGTCATCCTAGCACCCCGTGAAATGATTGAGGTGCATCGTGCGGGGATGTTTGACGCTTTCGCCTCTTTGCAGGGCACATTAAAGCCAGAAGCAAACGGCATTGTCACGAACGTTGTCGAGATTGTAATCAGGGCTGCTGAGGCACTGGGTGGAGAGCAAGCGCTGGGTGTAGTCGGAAATGAGCTGATTCGGAGCGGCTTCTTACCCACCCTCCTTGAAGGCATCGAAAAGAGCCACGAAGCGCATCAGACTACCGGTCCGAATAAGCGGTACGCGCCATTGGATACTATCGTAATGACTGACTACTTCTCGGTATTATCCAGGATGGTGTTGGCAAGCACCACGATGTTTGGGGAGAACGTGAGAGTTTGTGCAGAGAGGAAGGGTCGCACAGGAGAATCTGACATGGAATGGATTCTAGAGGAATGGTTTAGACACGTGCGTTTGTGTGTGTGCCTTTGGCACCGGAAATCCTACTTTTTGGATATACATTGGTGGTTGGTGACAGGTGCTAACGTGAGATTGTGGGTGATATAGTTCGGAAACATTGGACATCCAAAGCAGAGAAAACTCGGTTGCATTGCTCTGACAAAGCTCCTCGAGACTAACCAGCGGTGGATCCTGAAGCGGCTGCAGGATCTCATGACGGTTTGGACTGATGTTATCACCGAACTTCAGGAAAACCAGGGAGCCGAGTAAGTCTTGAACTGTGGCCTGTGCGATATTGAGGAAGTGAGCCTCGACTGACAGTGAGTACCTATAGTGCACTGATCTACTGGGAGGCTGGACAAGAGAACACGTCCGAAGACCCTGAAACCGCTGAGAGAAGGCGCAGAAAGGAGGTTTGTTTTTCCTCTTCTTTCACCTAATCTCCCACAGCGTTTGTTTTACATTCCACTAACATACAATTCCTCTTCTCTCTCTCTCTCACGGTAGCTTCTCATGTCGGATCCGGCCCAGTCGATAGACATTGCAGCGTTGGTCAAGCACCACCTGACTAAAGCGCAGAACGAGAATGGTGGGCCGGAGTCTTTCAGGAATGACTGGGTGGTGAATGTGGACGAGCACGTACTCGCAGATTTCGGAAAATTGGGAATTTTTTAGTCCATCCGTCCGTGCGCACAATACCGTGTACATAGTGTAATTGCCGTTCGGGGTATCTCTTGCGCCATATGACCTAGCAGATAAGGTGGGGATTATCATTGCTATCACGCTTTTATTTATCTATTTTCTCTTTTTTTTCCTAAAGAGCTGAGGATTGTTTGGGGGGCTTTTTTTTTTTTTTTTTTTTTT
>JACCEG010000009.1:364193-390200 GCA_014065205.1 Tuber brumale | reverse complement strand
GGGGGGGGGGGGGGCGGTGGATTGGGAATGCAAGGAGGAGGGAGGGAAAGCGCCCACCACTGCGGATGATTTTTATTTCTCACTTTCCTGCTTTATATTACCGGTACGTTGTGTAGGTATCATATCATATACAGGTGTGGAGATATGGAGGAGATATGGAGGTGCTGTATGGAGGCGCCGGTAGCGGTTGCTAAAGGGATTGCATAGGATGCGATATGATGGCTGGTAGGGGTAAGTGCAGATACTCGAGTACCGGTACTCAAGTACTATAAGGGTAATAAAATTGGGCAGGGGGAGGGGTCGTTTTTATTGTGTCATGCTATAACTTACTCGAAGTGGGTAATTGCAGTGCAGACAGAGTGGCCCACCCGTGGTCTAGCGAATTGTCACTTGGCAGTGGATGTTTCCAAGAGGACGACGCTTCTCTTTTTCTGTAGACTATGGCATGAAGGTTATGATACCGTACTCCAAATTCAACACGACAAGTGCAGGAACGAACGAATCGTGGCGATTTCTCCCTCTCCTCCCTTGTTACCATCCAAGCATGATAACTCGCAAGAGGCATTCATTCAGCCCACGCGGGGGACCTGAAGAATGTTGACGCAAATGAACATGTTTCTTCTTCTACGATACCGTACTTCGAGCACGATAGCCGAAGGAATTCAGTTGTATGATCGAACTCGGCACTCGAAAAAAAGAAAGAAAAAAAAAAGTACCGGTATTGGGACAACTTGTTATCTAAGCGTAATTATTAATTATATACTTTATTTAGGTATTATGTATACAATATTATTATGATACGATAACTTCCATGAGTGAGTGAGTGAATTTTATAGGACTAAATCCAGATCCAATTATTACACACAGGCTTAGTTAAGCAATACCAGTACCGGTATGCCCCTCCCCTTTTTGGGAGGTTTGTGTGTGTGTGTGATTGATTGATTGATTGATTTGATTGATTTCACTCCCGCACACAAAAATCACCTGCTTGTCCCCAATACCGTACCAGTGCCTACAGTACCCCCCCCCCCCTGTCCCGGGTGCCGTACCGTACTCGTACGTCGTATCATACGTCGTATAGTATGATGACTTTTTTTTATGAACGCCACGCAGCCCTGTCCGCCATGTTGTGATAGGGGTCCGTTCCCGGGTTTTCCTCTTCTTTTTCTGCTGCTGCTGCAAGTGTGAAACCTGCTGCACGAGTACAGTTAACTACCGGTACTCGAGTATACAGTACAACTTATCATACGTAGGATCACGAGAAGGAAAACGATACTGTATGAATACTGTACTTGGTGCAGTACAGTATAATTAATACAATGGAAAAAAAAAAGAAGGGGGGATATAATGGGGCAGTGTGATCCCTGTCTGGTCTGGCCTTTATTTTAAGGGTCGGAGAAACCTTTTTGTTGTTAGACAGTATCATACAGGTATCAATGTGAAGGAAGGGCTTTTAGCTGGGTTGTGTGTGTGTGTGAACGAATCCGGGGGACTTTTTTTCTTTTTATTATTATTATTATTATTATTACAGTAGTAAACATATTTCCGTTTGCGTGTAATGTGGTTAGTATGGAGTTGACCACCCCCCCCCCCCCTATTCTGAACCCAAACCTATTGCCTTCATTCCTCCCCTGCTCTGCAGTGTCATCCATCATCCCCTTTCCCCAACAATTCTTGTCTTTTTTTCGCCTTTCATTCACATTCATTCACATTCATTCACGTTCATTCTTTCATTGTTACGAGTTTTCGAAATCCCTTCCCCTCCCCCCCCTCCCCCATCTATAAAAAACAGGAAAAACAAATGTCAACAACTGAAGCCCCAACCCTACAAAACCGTCGCTTGAGACTCCGCAATGCCCGAACAAATCCTAGCACGCTACCACCCAGCTCGGGCTACTACACGCATAGGGGAATGTTGACAAGTCCTGTTGGTGGAAAGTCCTCGTTTCCAGAGGATAATGGGTGGGAGACGGAGGATCAGGGGGGAGATGGGGAGGAGGAGGGTGGTAATAACGACAACGACGGTGAGGCGGATAGGAAACGTAGGAATAGGGTTTCGTCTTCTTCGCTGTTGAGTGATGGGTCGACGTTGATTGGTGGGGAAGTGGATGATAAGGAGGGGGGCGGCGGTGAAGATGAAGGGGAGGGTACAATGGGAGAAGATGGAGGAAGTAGTAGTAATAGAAGCCCCCCCTCACCGCTATTCTCACCAGTGGCTTCCGTCCGTGCGATGAGTAGCCCGATCCCGGTGCGTCCCATGTCCATGATTTCGACCCCGAGTCCATACAACTACGCCTCGACTGCCTACCACCGCCGAAACCGCTCGAACGACGGGGTCGGGGACTCGCCGGGGAGTTCGGCCCGCTACATTGACTACCTCGAGCGTCAGATAGCCGATACGGTCTCGCAGCTGCAGAGCTACACATCCCCGAGTGAGGGCACCAGCCACGCCGTCAAGATGCGCAAGCTGACGGCTGAGGCCCGCCTGCTCCGCAGTGAGCTAACGGACTGGGAGAATAAGTTTTCCACGCGTGTGAAGGAGGAGGTCAACGCTCGCGCTGCTGTTGATAGATCCCTGCGCGCAAAGATCAAGAACTTGGAGGTTAAGCTTGAGGAGGTAGAGTACAGGTGCAAGACCGCCGAGGCGGACCTCGAAGAGGCCAGGGCCATGATTTCGGATTTGAGGGGGGTGGAAGAGGAGAATCGGACCTTGGAGTTTAGGATTGAGGCTCTCAGTGAGCTTTTGGCAGACTCGACGAGGCTGGCGCAAAGTGTTAGCGTTGGTAGGAGTGATTGTTCGTCCGCGGGCTCGAGTAGGTCTGGCTCCGTTGTGCTTCCAAAGAGCAGTAGTCTCGGGTCGTCTTCTACGCCGTCATCGACGTCTTCGCCAAGGGCGCAGTTGAGATGTGCAGCAGCAGCTGCCCCTGTTGCTACCACCGGCGAGAAGAATACACCTGTGGAGGGCCGCAGTTGGAGGGCGAGTCGTGAGAGGAGTGCCTGTGCACTGGAAGACTACGGAATTACTGATCCAATTGAAGCTGTGCTCTATAGTATGTCCGAGCTAGCTGCGACGGAGGAGGAAGGAGTGGAAGGAGAACTCGGATACTCGGAGGAATACGAAATAGAATTAAATCCCAACACGGCACTAGTCCAAACATCCCCTCATCCTCCACCTGCAGCCCTACGAAGTCGCAGGATGCGCCGCTTCCCCTCCGGCTCCTCCGCTCCAAAAACCCTAATACTCCCATCCGCTGCTGTTGTAACCGCAACCACCACTACCACATCCCCAACCCTCCCAACCATCTCGGACCCTGCATCCGTAATCTTCGCTCCTCTCTCCCGCCCGCCCTCTTCCTCCTCCTCCTCTTCCCACCGTGCGCCCCCCCAACAAGCACCAAAAACCGCAACCCCGCAAACCTCCCTCTTTGCAGAACTAGCCCGAGCCCAAGACTCTGGTGAAGACTCAGGGGAAGAAGATACTGAAGCAAGCCTCGACGGTGACGACAACGACGCCACCGCCGCCTCCATCTCCGAAGGACTAACCAACCCAACTCCCCTCGTTATCAAAGCCATTAGTAAAGTCGGCGAATCCTTTGTCTCGCCGCAGGGCACATTCTTCAGCGCGAAGCGTAAAGCAATGGACATTCTCGGCGGGGTAGTCGGCAATCGCGTTTCCCGCCCTTATCACCACCACCACCACCACCTGTTACCAAAGCCACCCTCCTCCTCCCCCTCGTCATCACCGTCGTCAAGGCGCTCATCGAGAAAAGAACCCGGCGAAAAGAACAAGAAGAAAAAAGCCCTCCCCACAGCTACCACTACTTGTGCATATTGTCACTGCCACCAACAATCTTCATCCTCCACCGCAATCACCGTGCCAAAGGCGGTAGCACTAGCAAGGCCAAGATCCATCTCCGCACCACTAGTCTTCCCCCAACCCGTCGAAGAAGCCGTCGAGCATGTGTGGCTATGGGTCCGCTTCATGGTCGCGCTAGTCGTTGCGCTGGGCATCGCGGTGCGCGAGGGACCCGGTGTGGTTGTCGCGGTGGATGGAGTCGGGAGTGTTGATGGTCGCACTAGCACCGGAGACGGGGGGGGGTTCGATGGCGTAGGGGAGGAGGAGAGGTGCCTTGCTATCAGGAAGTTGCAGCAGGGTGCTGTAGGTGGTGGGGTGGTGGAGAGGAGGGGGAGGAGGGGGAGGAGGAGGGGGCTTGGGTGGGGGGATGAGAGGGTTAGGGTTTGGGAGAGGCCCGGGAGTAGGTAGTTTTGTGACTCGCAAGACTGTTTTGATTTTTTTTGTGATGTTTAGTTGATGCCCTTTTTCCTTTCTTCCTTTCTTTTTTCTCTTTTTTTTCTTGTACAGCGTTGATCGATTTGATTGATTGATCGATTTGATTGATTGATCGATTTGATTGATTGATCGATTTGATTGATTGATCGATTTGATTGATTGATTGATTGATTGATTAGATTGATCGATTGATCGATTGATTGATTTGATTGATTGATTGATTGATTGATTGATTGATTGATTGATTGATTGATTGGTCGATCGGTGATGAACGGATGAAAGGAAGGGGAGTTCCAAAAATCCCAGGCTCATCTCGTTTATTTATTCATCATACATACATATACATAAAAACATGTCACGAATAATTGATAATGTCTCACGAATATATTGGCCGGTATATACGTTTCCTCTCCTATTTCCTCCTCCCTCTTATACCACCACCACCATCCTACTACCCCGGCAAACAATAATGCCCACATCCAACAGCAGCGCACTCCCCCCTAGTGCCACCACCGAAAAACCACTCCCTCAAACACTCATCATGTCCACCATGCCCACAACCTTGACACATACTCCACCTCCCAACCTTGCCCCAACAAATCACGCATCCATCAACGGCCCCGCACTTCCCGCACCCCACGCCCCCACCCCCAGCACCAACTTTCATAGTAGTAGCAGTATTAGTGGCAGTGGCAGTGGAAGCGGCGATGGTAATGGGGCGAGCACACCTGCCGCAGGCAAAGTCCAAATGGGTATTTGTCTGGCCGAGAGCGGTGAATTCGGGGAGGGCTTGGGCGCACTTGATCACACTAGCGGCAACGGAGTGAAGATTGAAGCGGCGGAGGAGGTCCAGGTATGAGGATATTGATTCTAGAAGGGGAAGGGGCGGGGTGGCGGTGATGGTGGCGGTGGTGGTGGGGGCAGGGGGAGTTGAGGTGGGGGTGTTGAAGAGAGTTTTTAGCAGCGGGGAAGGCGAGAATGTTTGAGAGGAAGATAGGAGGAGGAATATTGTTGTGTGCATTTGCACGTCTGCTGTTGAGGCGTAGTATTCCAGGAAGGTCTGTAAGAGGGGGAGGGGGTGGAGAGAGAATGTTGGGTCTTCTTCTTCCCCTTGCGTGGCTTGGTTGGCTTTGTGTTTTGTGGAGGGAAGGTGTAGTGATGGCGGAGCAGCAAAAGGCGGCTGTTGGGGTGGCGGTGGTGGTAAAGGGGGCTCTTCCACAATCGCTTCCATCCAGGTCCCGGTTTTGGGGGATGTGCTCTCGTCGTCGTCCTCGCTGACGCGGTTGCGGAAGTCGCCGTACGGGGATGAGGAGGCGGTTGTGGTTTCGCTAGCCAGCGAGTAGAATCTCTCCCGCCGCTTCTCCATGTTGCCGGAGGCGGAGGAGGAGTATTGCTCGCTGTGTAGCACGTGCACTGCTGGGGAACTCGCTGACTGGTACATCGGGATCGGGGGTACGGGTGGGATGAGAGTTGTAGGGGAGTAGCCGGTGCTCTCCGAGAAGAGGGCTAGTGAGCCTAGCGTGGTACCGGAGGTCGTATTATTATTATGGATATTAGTAGTTGTGGTATTGGCGGTCCCGTTTTGTGAGTCTGCCAAAATGGGCTTGGCGCCTTCCACCATGGCGTCTGTCGTGGCATCTAACGGGGGTCGGTGTTTTGCACCCTCCGTCTCATCGTCATTCACATGTCCCCCAATATATTCTTCCCCGTCCGTGGAAGTGGTGCTAGAACCAAGGCTTGTTCCAAAAGCCGGGGGAAACAGTAGCAGCGCTTCATCCACAGAACCATTAGGTCTTCCCGGCGTGGGTGTTGCGATGCCAACATGCGTAGGCCCCGCGAGCGGCGTCGCTCCACCGGAATTACTCTGCTCAGCAACAGGTAGTGGTTGCTTCCTCATCATTAAACTACCCGCTACCCCCGTTGCCGGAGACGAGCCAGCAGCCTTCGCTTCATGTCTGCGCTCAATCGCCTTCTCTTCGCGCACGAGTGCGAGTTGAAGCACCTTCCACGTCTGTGCGGTCCTATATTTCTGCATCATCCAGGCTGTCCGAGCGTTCGCCTCGCAGGCCTCTCCGAGCGAGATCTTTGGTCCGCCCGTTACACCTTCCAAGTCAAAGACATAGTTCTGTGCTAAATATGAGAAGGACACCTCGTCGAAAAGGCCGGGTATGTGCACGCTCGCGGATGCCTGCGACGGCACGAATATCTTGTCAAGGGTTTCTAGACCTCCCAGTGTCGGCTTTGAGCCCCTGAACGAGCTGCTTCTCCCATGTCTTCGCCGGTCCTGACCTGCTAGATCGTCCTCCGAGTCGAAGCCCCGGGATGCGCTCCTCCGCGATTTGCGCTGCTCAACCATGAATGTAAAGCTCCCTGTAGGGCTCCAAGAGAATGCCCCATGAGTAAGGGAATTGATAGGTCGGCTCGCAAAGCTGACATCATTTTGTACAAACATACTGTCTTTGGAGCAAGACCACAGGGTGTCTTCATCTTTCCAGAGAATACCCGTAACGGCATTCTCATGCTCGTCCATTATCCTCGTGGGGATATAAGGACGCTTCAGGTCCCATACGTGAACTCTATGATCATTACTTATCGCACAGGTGGCCAACTCCGTAGTCACTTGTTTCAACGGCCGCCAGGCTATCCGACTAACAGACGTCATGGTGGAAATCGTATGTTTCGCTTTTTGCCTAGGATCAGCGTAAAAATCCCATACCTTCACACTTCTATCCCTGCCACCACTAGCACAATGCCTTCCATCCGGATGCCAGTCCACCGTGAACGCGGGTCCATTGTGAGCGCTAATGCTCCTCTCGTGGTTATTATCCTTTCGATAGTCCCACCTCTAACAAAACCCAATCAGTACCCTCCTGCTGCCAATCGTAACGGATAGAGGGGCAATACCTGAATTGTCCCATTGTCAAACGCCGCGGCAAACTCCACCGCATTCCCAGCATTAAACTGCACATCCCTCACCGCATCCGCCCTCCCCACAAACGTCAGCCGACTCTTCTTCTCCCTCAAATCCCAAAGCTTGACAGTCCCGTCCTGACTAGCGCTCAACAGCAGCCTCCCATCCGCGGGATTGAACGCCACCTTGTGCACCTGTCTCCCGTGCTCTCTCAATTGGCGGTCCAGCATCCCATCCTTAGTATCGTAGACGCAGATAGTCCCGTTCGTCCCCGCTGTTGCAACGGTGTTCTTCTGATGGACCGTACCCCATTTCACGTCGTACTGCAGGTGCTTCTTCTGCTCCAGGGGAACGCGCAAGACGGAAGAATCAGCTATCTCGTCATAGCCTACACGCAAGATCTTAAGGATACCACGACCGGCGATGACGACCTGGTCACCTTCCACGTTTGCGGAGAGTGCAAGGATGGGACTATCGAGGTTATATCGGCTTGTTCGGGGCTTTAATGGGTTTCGACTTTTTCCCTCAACAAAAGAAATTTGTCGCAATCACTTCAAATCAGTCCTAATACTTTTTTTTTTTTTTAGAAAAAAAAAGAAGAAGAAGAAGAAAGGGGTGTATACGGAGCGCTAGTCGGTAGATTCCCATGAAGCCCACTCCCAGGCCCAGAAGAGCTCGGGGGTCTACTCGTCCCGATAAACGGCTGAGTCAATCTTGCAAAGACCGCTTTGGAAGCCCTGGTATGCGTCACAGCCGGTGCCGGTGCGGGTGTCGGCGGTGGAGGCGGTGGGGGTAGTGGAGGTGCGGGAGGCTGAATCGAGGGATGGAGATTAGATGTGTGGGGATGGTGGGGGTGGTGGTGCATTAGACCCTGCGAGTGGTAGTGAGGATTAAAGGGATCCGCCATCTCCTCAACCGAAAGTGAGACGACCCGAACCGGTTTGTCGGATAGAGTCCATACGATGGGATGGAGGGGAGGGGGGTTCGTTGCGTGAGTGGGTGAGGGAGCCGAGTAACTGAAGCGTCAAGTGTGAGGCTTTTACGGCGAATGTGTGGAAAGTCGGTTTGATTGTGCTGGATCGGTGGGGTGCGGGGGAGATAGCTTGAGCAGTATCGCGTGCGTGCCGGAGGAGGGGAGGGGTAGCGAGGCTTGTATTTGATGGAAGGAGCTGGGAGTTGGCCCTTGGTGATGAAAGAGTGTTTGATGGTAGGGGGAGGGAGGGTGCTGTATGTGGACTGATGATGAAAAGCTGAAAAGCCTAGATGCATATTTTCTTATTTTTTTTATCCCAGCCGAAAGGGGACAATAGCAGAAATAGATAAAGCACAGGAAGCAAAATCTGGTGCGATACCGGTACATATTATACACACACCACCAAAACCGGGCCACAATACTGTAGTATTACTGGTAAGTTGTAATAAAAACCCCAACCTCAACCTTCAAAATCATAGTCTCCATGATATCATACTCATAGTTATACAGCGAAACCCAGCCCCATAGTCAACAATTCCTAGTACAAGTAGGTAGGGGTAAGTTAAACCTACAATACTAGCACAACCCTGACCGACCACCGGTAACACCACCGCCACAACCACCACCCCTCCACAACTACTCACTCAAGTAGTCTACATAGTCTCACCGACCCAAAGCATAGCCAGCAGAAATGCCCACACCCACCCCACCCTCCCCCGACCCAACAACAACTCCCATCCACATTCACCCCCGATCACTCGAACAGCCACATCATCCACCGCCCCCTTATCTGTCCATCACTCCGTCTGTCCCCCAGATCTCCTTATGCACATCGCTACCGACCAACTGACAACCACCACTTCATTCTTCATGCCCCACAACCCCATTTCAGTTGGTATGGGAAAAAAAGGGGGGGGGAGAGGGGTAGAAGAAAAGTTTTTATGCACAGCACCGGAAAAGTATACCAAGCGGGGAAAAAAAAAAGACTTCACCATGCATAACGGATGATACAGCCATGGTTACAAAAAAAAAAAAGCGATCTGCAACATGGAACATATTCCAAACGCTTCCCGGCGGTGGGGATTGACATCATTACGCCATGAGAGAGCAGAGAGCGCAGAACACACGACGTGTTCGTGTTTTGTGAAAGAAAGAAGGAGATAATGTATGGTTGTCATCATACAGTACCGTATTGTACTGTACGAGTACTGTACTTCCGTCAAACACTTCACCACCGAAGAGTTTGGAGTTATTCCCCCTTCAAACCAGATGAATTGGCCGAGCGGAAACCTCACTGACACTTATCACCATACCTTACCATACCCACATGTCGGTACTTATTCGCTCCCCTTCCCCTCGAAAAAAAAAAGAAAGAAAAACCCCCCACATGAGAACCCGCCATGAGTGAGGCAGTGCTAACAGCAACTGCAACAGTATCAGTAACAGCAGCAGTAACAGTAACAACAGTAGTCAACGCCCACACAAGTATAGTATAGTACGGGCACTACGACAGCCAAAAAGGCACGAAAAATGAATCAACCGCCGTGTTTCCACCCACGATACGAAATATTGAGCGGCGAGTACGGTAGGATAGCTCATTGCGTTATTCACTTTGGGGTCGATACAATAATTGAGGCACGGTAGGTAGGAGAGAGGGTGAAAGAGTTGGAAAGAGTGAGAGAAGGAGAGGGAGAGGGAGAGGGAGAGGGAGAGGGAGAGGGCGAGAGCATTGGTCGTTCCTACTGCGAGTAAGCCTACCCTATAAGTACGGATAAACTCAGGTGCTGCCTGGACCAGATAGAAATATCATACAGACATTAACTTGTGATATTAACTCAACCCCCGTCTGAATCTCAATGCTTCGATAATGGATATACTCGAGTAACGAAAAAAACGAAAAAAAACAAAAAAACACCGATCTTCGTCCAGGGCAGTTTGGAATACCTAAATTGGAATTGAAATGGGATACCAGTGGTCTGGTTCTGGATCCGGACTCTTGTGACCCCACCACAAGTGCCGGAAACTACCGGTATCCGGCCAAGTCCCACGCGAGTTTGGACGTGTTTTAGGGTCCAGGGTCCGTGATTTGTCCAGCAACAGTATCATACCGTTTCAAAAAAAAAAAAAAATTTACATTCATTCCGAGCTACCAATGAAGAGGAAGAACGTAAAGGAGTGTTACAAATACATAGTTAAAGAAAAACCTTTGTCAAACAAAAAAAGAGTTTCGCCCCCAGCCATAAGGAAATCGGGATCAAGTAGAAAATAATACAGCCCCAATAGTAAACTTCCCAATGATCGTAATAAAGCCAGCCTTTGCGCCCATAGAGAAGAAGAGGAAAAGCCCCATTACCCGAAAGATTAGACAAGCGAACAAAGACACGGTGCCTTGAATGCTAGGAATAAGACTGAAGCGAAGTATAATGTAGTAGTAATGCCATAATATGAGAGGGTGATTGACGCTAATAAAAGTGGTCCGATAACAATGTAGAAAAATCAGAAAGATAACCGCAGGGATATCGATTGGCGGGGAAAAAAGAAAAGGAGGGAAAGGATACTGTACGGACGAAAATAGTATGCACTACTGTGAGATTAGATTGCCGATGTCGCATGTAAAACGTGGCGACCTAAAAGGTTGGCGCCCTAACCAAACCCAAACAATGCCTCTCAAAAAGCTCATTGATGAAGTGGGGATGGCGTATCCCTGGTGGCCTTGCATCCTTGAAGGCCTTTATAGCTTGCTCCACGCTAAACCCCAAGCGTTGGATCAAGTAACAGCAAACAAAAAATCCCGTTCTGTTGAATCCGTAATGGCAATGACAGGCGATGGTGATATTATCATTGTAGCCGCGTTCTTTCCTAATCGAGTCTACGAGCTCGATGAAACTAGCCACCTCATCCTGAGTTGGGGGGATTTTGGAAACCGTCGGGACTGCGGATACATCTTAGTACCCAGGCTGACTCGGCCAGGCTTTTCGTATGGAAGGGAACTCACACTTGTGATACCTAACACCATCGCCGAGTGTCTCCGGATCATATGGTGGTTGCTCATGGGAGATGTCAATCGCGTCCTTTACATCTGGCCATTTCCCACTGAACTCAACAGGGTTGTGTCCGTTCGGGTCATTCTGCCTCAGCGTCTTCATGGCCCTGAAAGGAGACTTCACATACGGCCCTCCCGAGCCGTCAATGTACCCGCCTATCCTTGGACTGACGCTCTGGATCCGAGTCCACTTCTCAAGATTCTTCAAGAGCCACTTGTCTTCTTTGAGATATAACAACTGCCAGCCTAGGGACAAGACTTCGGTAACATATTCGGCAAAGAAATCCCCAATAAGTCCACTGACAACCTGCGGGGTTTCGTACATCACACCATGTCCTGCATCAGGGATAATGCACTTCTTCACGACGGACCTAGTTCTCCCAGGAGATGGTGAAAGGGATGACGATGGCGTACTATCTGCGGAGCCACCCATACTAGTGGCGGCTACAGATCCACCTCTCTTTGCAGGATCAAACCACGAATGAATCAAGTCAACTTCCTTTGTGGTGCAAACTTTATCTTCCGAAGCCGCTAAAAGGTAAGTTGGGCACTTGACTGAGGTCCACTCCTCCTCTGTTGGTAGGCGAATACCATTAGCCATTCGTCTCCACACGGGTGTTCGTGATTCTTTGTTGAAACGCAGCTGCAGTTTTCTAACTTTTTCTGTAGAATTTGACCCAACAAACCGAGTGACTGAGTTCGATGCTATTCCACCCCGACCATCGTAGATTCGGAATAGATCGAACATGAATTCTGGAAACGCCAATGCTGTCTTCAAGGTCTTTGATTCCTTCTCGGAGGCGGTAGCTTTGGGACAGATTGCTATAAGTCCTGCACATTTATCCGCTAACAGGCCCCCTTCAGCTATAAGAGTTACTGCGAGCGAACACCCCATCGAATGCCCTAAAAGGACCACCTGTTGGCCAACTTCAAGTTTCTGATTAACCACTTCCGCGATCATCTCTACTAATCGGGAACTAGTGTACGCATCCCAATCCTTAGGGGAGAATTCCGAAGAGGGCCCACAGCCTGGCAGGTCAATCGCAAGAGTATGAGATATGTGAACCTAAAAGCGGGCAAGTTTCTATCAGCACTAGCCTACCAACCAGCCATCAATCTTCAGCTTTATTTTACTCGGTTTGAAAGCCTGGACTTACGAAGAACTCGATCAAATACTGAAATTGAGACATCTGACCCCCAAGCCCTAGACAACCAGAATCAATCCCTGTGTTAGAAGGGCGGCAAGCACAATGGCCACATACCATGCAGAAAGACCAGCAGAGGGAGCTTGGGGGGAAGAGCAGAGGCCTTGGGATGTGGCCGATAGAAAACACGAACTGCAGGATATGTGTAGTGCTTAGTGGTGACAGATATGTTTTCCGAATGCTTGCGTAAAAGAGAAGGATCTGTACCAATAAGGTTTTCGATAATCATTAGTCGCAGGTCATGGTTGAAGGGGTGTGAATGAGTGACAATATAAAGCACATGAAACTCCAGGGACTCCCGCTACGTATGACGGGGTAGAGATGAGGTTTAAGAAAAAAAAAAATGTAGCAAAAAGTAACGAAGGAAGGGGGAGGATGCGGAAGAAAAAAATTCCTAAGGAAAAAGCAAGCAAAGCATAGTGACGGTGTGAACTGATAAGGCGCGGCACATATCATACTATGTGATGCTACGCCCACCCACGTCGCACTGCCGAAATGAAAGAAGGGGGGAAAAAAAAAGAGAGGGAGGGAGAGCAACAAAGCCCAGAAATCAATGTTACACACCTGAAACTGATGAACTCGCATTCGAGAGGCTCTCATAGTTGCTATGCACACTGTGCCCATCATCTGGAGCTCCCTTTAAGCTTCTCACCTCCTCTTTGCTCCTCCTCTCTCTCAAAGACCGTAGACCGACATATACCAGGGGAATACCACAGAGCACAGCACCGACCATTTTTGGCTGTTTGATATTGTCGATCAGAATTGACCATAAGGCAGCTGGAGTACACCGAGTCGTAGAGGCACTGGAGAGAAGGGACGACAACAATGAGCTCCGTTCCGCAATGGAGCGAGCGAAGGACTTGTCGGCCATTTATTTATTTAAGAGGCCAAGGGCCCAGCGTAACGCTCTATGTCCTGATCCGAGCACGCAGATAAAAGCAGGGATAGGATTGGATCGAATTGGAGAAAGGGAGGAAATCGGAAAATGGAAGGGAGAAGGGGGGAGGGAAGGAGGGGGGGGGGGGGAATCCAACAAAGAAAAGGAATTAAATAAGGAGAGAAACACATCCCAGCTTCCCAAGCAGTTGTGTTGGACCGGGGGGGGGAGCTCAGGTTAGCTGCCACAGACCAGGCGCCTCAGAGGCTCGTAACTGTGCAGTTGCTGTACTGGTATGTACGGGGGGGGGGGGGGGGGGGGAGGGGGGGGGGGGGGGGTGTGATTAAAGGTGGTTGATCCAGATGGAACGAACACCGTTGGTCGTTGCCTTGTCGTGGGCCTCGAGGCGATAGAAGCAATCAGCGAAAAGATGGGGGGATGGGTTTATGGATGTATGAGCGAATGCATACGATGCAGGCGGAGAGGAAAAGAAAGCTGAATGGGCGGCGAAGAGCGATTATGATGGGAAAGCGTATTTTTTTTATTTCATTCCCTATTTCCCCATTCTTTTGGGGCAGCCTGTCTATCTGCGGAAATGATTGAATGATGGGCCTGGACAACGAGAGATCGGGGGTAAGAAGAGCAGCTGAAATCGGGGAAGAGGGAGGGAGAGAGAAGGGATGGGTGGATGAATGGATGCGCGTATGGGTATGGACAGAGAGCGTTGACCGCCCCGCTGTAAGAAATAGGCTGGACGGGCGGGTGGGCGAGGAAAGATGGTTTTGAGCAACCAGCAGACGACTAACTTTACACTTGAAGGTGTTTGAGGGAAAGAAGGTTGGTGGTTTAGTCTAACGCGATCGAACGTCGTTTCTGGAGGGAATGATGGATGAATTGGTGAGCGGATTCCGGAATCAACTTTAGAAAAAGATCAGCAACAAATTCTATTACATCAGATCGTGTTCGCTCTTGCCCTCTCTCCCTTTTCCCTATCTCGTGAGCTCATGCTCCGCTCACCCCCCCCTATATAATTTATGATTATGATTGCTGTGGTTGTTTATTCGTTTCCTTCTTTATCTCTCCCCCCCCAGCCTTCCTTTTCCCCAGCTTCACTGTCGCACCGGGTGCAGATAATAGGGTAATATCTACCGTATTTTCCACCTCAGGTTTAGGTGTGCGGGTGCTTTTATTTTGTTCTATCCCATTCCTATTTGTGCTGTGCGCAGAGAGTGCAGAGAGTGCAGTTTATCATCGGGGAGAGAATGTGTGATGGATTCGGAGCCAGTTGCTGTGCCCTGGTCACGTTTTTCTGTGGTTGGCAGTGGGCGTTTTGCGGCCACCGACAAATTAAGTTTAGCGGAATTCCTTTGGGCTGTGAAACCGGAAAGGATGTGATGGGTGGATTTTTTAGATCTTGAACATTTTGGACATGGCTTCTTTTTTTTCATCTCTCATTCTCATTCTCATGCTTCCAGGAAAAGAGTGGAGGGCCGGGAAGCTGTGTTGTGGGTGGTGGGCAAGGATTGCTGAGGGGGGTTGAGAAAGCGTTCTTTGGATGTTCTTCAGCGTATTCTGGCAAATGATATCTCACATTGCCCTGCCAAGAAACAAAGGTTCCCCAAACAATTCTCACGATGGCCGCCCGCGCCATTCAATCACACGAATTGAATGTCGTAGAATGAGGGGGGAGCCGCACTCGCTCCATACTCAAATTTGTTACCAGGCACAGGGAGAGTTCCCGAAACCATTCGCGGCCGTCGGCAGACAACCCTGGCGTCGGGCGGTGCGGTTGAAGGACGCACGCGGGTAAACGGTTGCATTGCCGAGAAACATGCGCCATGAAGCGTATTCGGACGAGCACGCACACGGAACGCATAATCAATCACTAAATCATCCTCCCTCTGCCACACGCTCACACAAACCCTCAATCCGAGCACGCAACATTGGCAAACAAACAAATTAAGGGATTAGGGAGATAGGAATAGGTTAGGAAAACCCATAGAACAAAAAAAAAAAAAAAAAAAATCTGACAGAGGCAACCTAGTTTGTACAGGAAGCCACTTTCCGACACCGGACCAGAGGAGGCTATTTTATATTTATTCTTTACCTGAAGGGATGAGTTAATTCCAACCTCCAATCTGATCTTATAAGCCTAGACCCCCCTCCTCCCATTGATTCTTGGTCCGGGTCATTGCTCGCCGCCCCACCCCCCGGCCGCTCCTTATCCCGACACCCCTACCTCCGCCCCCTTGAGCATTATGGTTTTTTTTCTTTCGTAGGGAAAGTAGCAGGTGGATTTGTGGGTTATTAGAGAGCTCAATGGAGGGGGAGGGGTAGCGGCTTTTTTCTTTACCTCTTTTTTCCTTTTACCTCCTTCTGGCCGGCGAGGTGGGGTAAACCTGTACTTGTACATACTAAGATGTGGGGTAACCTGATAACTGACTGAGGAACACGCATGCTGGAGATCGCTTTCATACCGGAGAGAGTGCAAAAAAAAAAAAAAGTGAGAATTAGAGATTAACATGACCTAGGTACTTAACGACAGCATACCCTCTTTCAAATCTCCCATGTCATAACCTTCAACCCCCCACCCTCCCCATCTTCCTCTCCTCCTCCTTTTCTTGCTTCGTGTTTCTGCTGCCCCTGCTGCCTCCTCCTATTGCTAACGTTCCTTCGCGGTTGCTGATTTTTGTACCTCGTTGTCCCTGTGCTCCCGTTGCCTCTGTTTGTCTCCTGCTGTTACTCCAATTTCTGTCGTGTACATCACACCGCTGTGGCTATACACTCCTTTTACTTTTTTCTCTCTCAACTCCTCCTTCGTATTCTCCCACCGACAAAAAAAGAAAAAATTCCTAACCCCCATTCAACCTAAACCCTCTTTTGTGTGTTTGCTTTAATCACACATATCATACCCTCTCTCTGACCTGACACTCTTCCGGCTGTGTGTCCCTGTTGCCGTTCTCACGTGCGACTTCTTATATCTCCCCCGCCCCATCCCCCAATTGTGTTCCGAGGAATTTTCCGAGACACCTGAACCATGACCGAAGATAGTAGCCAGCCGCAGCAGCAGGGAAATGAAAAATCCCGTTTCCTCGAATTCCGCTCAATTCCCTATGGCACCAAGAGGGATGGCGAGTTGGTCCTGAACCGCTATTCCTCCATTTTGACCAACGGTTATGAGTTTCCTGGCGCTCAGGCAATGTTATACGCTGCTGGGATCAAGTCTCAGGAGGACATGAGGGAGAAACCGCAAGTTGGTATGAGTTCCTCCAATCCCCCAACCCAATTCTGGCGGAGCAATTATAAACGTTTTGCTTTGTCTTTAGGTGTCGCTTCTGTGTGGTGGGAAGGCAATCCATGCAAGTATGGTTCCAACACCAAAAACGAAACACCATACATATCCGGCACAATCGCTGACTAGATTTGTAGCATGCATCGTCTGTTCTCCCCCACCCCGTTCCTGCCTCCATTGGTCGCTTCACCGGTATTCTGATTGGTGAACTTGGGAAAAATCGACAGTACTCGACCTCGGCAAGACTGTAAAGGAAGGTCTAGAGAAGACCGGCATGATTGGTTGGCAATTCAACACCATTGGGGTATGTGCCGCAAGGCCTCTCCTCCTCCCTCTCCGCCAGCTTCCTTGCTTTTTGGCTGTACAGAACCATCACAACTGACGATGAGGCGAGGACGCGTAGGTTTCGGACGCCATTACCATGAGCAACCAAGGTGCACCAAACATTAGATCTCCCGTCTCGTCGTCGGTTCTTAGGCTGACACGGGACGATCTCTTTGCGAGCAGGAATGAGGTTCTCGTTGCAAAGCAGAGATATTATCGCCGATTCCATCGAAACAACTACTTGTGCTCAGCATCATGTAACGGCTCTTCGATCTCCATCTATCACTCGGGGTTATTAACACGCTTTAAAACACAGGATGCGAACATCTCCATCCCCGGATGTGATAAGAACATGCCTGGATGTACATATCCCCCTCTGCTTTGTTCCCCCAAGCAAAAAAAAAAGGGGGGGGGGGGAGAGAAAAAACTTCCCCTCGCTTCCGGCATTAACGCAAGACAGGCATTATGGCCATGGCCCGGCACAACCGACCGTCGATCATGATCTACGGAGGCTCTATAAAGGGAGGTTATTCCGAACGCCTCTGCCAGCCGGTCAACATCTCAAGCTGTTTCGAGGCCCACGGTGCCCTCATGTACGGTAAGGTCTCGGAGGCTGATCTCGACGATGTCATTAGGCACGCTTGCCCTGGCCCCGGTGGTTGTGGAGGCATGTATACGGCGAACACGATGGCTACGGCAATCGAGGCCATGGGTCTCACGCTTCCCGGATCTTCTACTACGCCTGCTGAATCTCCCGCGAAGATGAGAGAATGTCTCCGGGCCTCTGAAGCTATTAGAATTTGTTTGGAAAGGGATATTAAGCCCCGCGATTTGATAACTCGGGAGTCTCTCGAAAATGCTATGGTTGTGACGATGATAATGGGGGGGTCCACGAACGCCGTTCTCCATTTCCTTGCAATTTCCCATACTGCCGACCTGGATTTAACCATCGACGACTTTCAGAGGGTCTCCGACAAGATCCCGTATTTGGCAGATCTCAAGCCCTCTGGAAAGTACATGGTGGCCGACCTCGCTGAAATTGGCGGCATGCCGTCAGTTCTCAAATTCTTGATTCATGCCAGTCTCGTCAATGGAGATATCCCGACCGTTACTGGCAAAACACTTAGGGAAAACTGCGAGCCTGCACCAAGTCTCGACCCGGGGCAAGATATCATCAGATCCCTTAGCAATCCAATCAAGTCGAGCGGTCATATTCGAATTCTAAAGGGAAACTTGGCACCTGGTGGAGCGGTTGCCAAAATCACCGGGAAAGAGGGTAAAGTATTTGTTGGAAAGGCTCGAGTCTATGATGGCGAGCCAGCCCTAATCTCCAGTTTGGAAAGGGGGGAGATTAGGCCAGGTGAGAATACCGTGCTCTGCCTAAGGTATGAAGGGCCGAAGGGTGGCCCTGGTATGGTGAGTTCTAAGGGTTTCATTATTGTTATTGTTGTTCGTTTGGTCCGACCCGAGAGGAAACACTGCAGATAAGTCAGGTTCGGCAAACGAGAGAGGTTGTATTTTCCGTTTGCGCGATACGGGGTTATCCATGCTCAACACATGAAGACTTTTCCGGACTGCATATGCACCGGCAAAACTCAACATAACGCCTAGGGCTATTATCAACCATCCAACGAGGAGATTGGACGCATGCGATATATTTGCACTCCTCCACTGGCTTCCTCCTCTAGGTGCATGAGATGTATATCCAGGCCCACGGTTCTGAAGACTTGCCGCCGGCCGAGCCCGCTTCTCAAAACTATCTGTTCCCAAGACACTGGCAGCTGCTCCTGCACCTAGTGTTACAGATTCTGTACTTGCTGCAGCATCGTTCGTGGCTTATTTCGATACCAATTGTTCAAGAACCCATTCGTCGGTCCTTCTCGATCGGGCTCTAAAGAAGGTGGGGAACATCTGCAGCCCGAAGGTATCAAGTTAATTGAAGTCGTGGCAGAACTCCAGGGGCTCTATTCAGAGGTCATTGAGAAACCTTCCTGGAAGTATTGGCCGAGGGTACATGAGATGCGCCCTGTGCTTGGAAGTTGTGAACGCAGCCATTTCTCGCTCATAGGACCCAGGGCTTGATCTGGAAAGGAAGACGATTCTCTGCAGGACGGTGTTTCCAAAAGATGTGTTCGATGCGGATTTCATGCCCCCGGCAGTGTCATGAGGTTAAGTTGAAAAAAATGCTGACTGCAGGTTTATCCTTCAGCCGGAGCAACTAAAGACGAGTGCAGTGCTCATGGGTGCGGGCCTTCGCAACGTGGCTCTGATTACAGACGGACGCTATAGTGGTGGTGAGCATCCTGGTCAAATTCTGATGGAATGCTGTACGCTGCGAGTGGCTGATATATACCCTGCAAGCTTCACATGGATTTATCGTCGGTCGGTAGCTCCTGACTCCTTCCCTTGCAGGATCGCCAGATTTTAGGTTGTCAAAAACGCAGTAATAACTTTGAAAGTAGGCCACATAGTGCCTGAAGCCCAAGTTGGTGGCCCGATCGCTATCTTAAAAGGTAAGTGAGGGCTTTCTACGCTTGCCGTTGCTTTTGCCAGGCCATACTACAACACATATATTCCCTGATCCGGATGAGCACAGTGCTTCTTCAGTTCGGATGGTCCATTTACTGACACGCGGGGAACGGGTACGGGGGGCGGGCAGACGGGGATATCGTCACTATCAACGCCGAGACCAACCAGATAAGCATGAACGTGAGTGACGGAGAGATAGCTTCCAGACTGAAGAGTTGGAAAGCTCCTCGTTTGAAGGTCACCAGGGGCACGCTAGCGAAATACACACATCTGGTTGGAGATGCTAGTCATGGGGTACGATTCTTCCTGCCTCTTATTTATTTATTTATTTATTTATTTTTACTTTTACATATTGCCTCGATGCTACTTTTTTTTTTTTTTTCGGAACACCACATTGGAAATATCTCGTATTACTTTTGAACCAGACATACGTTCCCTGCGGGGACGAGGGGTTCTACGTTTCAAAAGTCCACTGATCGTTGAAGGGACAAATCATTCACACCGCACACTATCCTGAGCCCCCCCCCTCATTTGATCGAGGAAGTCGATGATCTGCAGCGCACTCTCAGAGTAATTGGGGCTGACGAGATGATACGATTAGGCCGTTCTCGATATGTTCTAGGCCGTTCTCCGTGAATGAGCGTGTATGTACTGTATGCAAGCACTGGCAACAGCAACGCCGCAGAAATCATGTACGGATTTCAATTCTGTTTCGACTAGATCCACCAATGCTGTTGCAGAGCAACTTGCAT
The DNA here is from genome assembly GCA_014065205.1 of Tuber brumale. NCBI lineage: Eukaryota > Fungi > Ascomycota > Pezizomycetes > Pezizales > Tuberaceae > Tuber > Tuber brumale. Next base: position 370,003 of record JACCEG010000009.1, on the reverse strand, counting down.
CGATCGTCCTCGTTGCATTTCGTTTTCCTCGTTTTTTATTTCCTTTTTCTCCTTTTTTAAGACCATACCATTTGGCTACAATAGATCCGAGCTGTGGATTGACGTGTACAAAGAGGTGATTGGGATTTCTGGTGATTATGGGAAATATTTGCCCTCCCGCTTGGCTAGAACCGGCAAGAATAGGTAAGGCGTAAAGGGGAGAGAGATGGAAGGATGTATCTATCTGTGGAGGACTGTGCACTTTATTATCCGAGTGCACAGTTGAAGTACCGGTAGGTTATGCGCGGTCGTTATTCGGACAAAACCACGACCCACGTGAACTATGTGGCGTAACAAAGGTGTTGCGAGTCCGGGCATTTTGACGCACTTTCCCCCTCATCCCCCAAAAAGTACCGTCAGGACACACTCACTAGACGAGAAAAGTGTTCAAGACCCACACAATACGGTAACCCATAAACCATACCCATTCCCATACCCGTACCCATACATGCTGATGGAAAGGAAAACAACAAAGATGAAAAGAAAGTACAAGAAGGAAAGGAAAAAAAGAAAGAAAAAAACAGTAAGGAAAACACCGATACCGTGCACTATGCAGAAGGAAGGGAAGGGGAAGGGAGGGGGGAGGGTAAGTAGGAGTTTGAAAACCAAAAAAACGCTTTGGCACACAATCACTCACTCACTCACTCACTTTCACAGTGCATAGCAGAGCTTTTTTCTTAAAAAAAAAAAAAAAAAAAAAAAAACTCCTAATTCTGCCGCTGAAAGGAAGTTTTTAAGTTTGGCCAAGACAGAAAGATACAGTGCCATTCCCTTCGAGGGCACAGCCATGAGGATCCCCATCTCCTCCCCCCCAGGCACCAGAGTTTCCCAGATCCTCAAGAACACAGACCCACTCTTGCGCAGCTATCCCCAGAGTGGGCGAGCCCCTGGGACGGACCGTGCAGAACTTTTTTTTTTTTAACCTTTTTTTTTCCCCTTCCAGAAAAAGCTCGATGAATTGATAGATAGGTAAGTACTTGTACCGTGAGAAGGGGGGAAAGTCACGAAATCTTGAGATGAACACTCAAACCCTTACCCGCCGAGCATCTTCCACCCTGCCCACCGTACTGTACCGATATGTACTCGTACTGTGCATTGCGTACCGCACCTGTGGCCGTGGTCCCGGCCCCATCCGCTTCCGCTTCGCACAGCTGCACTCGCACTCATAAATTGCACGTACCGCCAAAACTCAGCCCTTTTTGCTCAGATCTCTGTAAGGTAACTCGAGTATCTGCAAGTGGTCGTGTTCACGACGGGCATGATATCCTGGCTGATTGCCCCCTCCCCCCCCACCCCTTACAAGTACTGGTACTCGTACAAGGGTTTGTAGTCGTCTTGATGATTTCGATTTGTAGTTCGTTCGTTCGTTCGTTCGTTCACTCCATGCTTTATGGATTGCATTGGACCGAGCTTTTATTGTTCGATCCATACTGGTGTACTGGTACTGGTTTATAAGCGTTTTTGGTATGATGGTCTTTTATTGGGATGGGATGGGATGGGATGGGATGGGAGGGGAGGGAGAGGTGATGGTATGGTTGTGTGTGTGTGTGTCATTTGTGGCGTGTAGACTATCGTTGTTGTCCAGTCCAGCCAGAGTGGTAAGTGATTTGGTACTCTAGAGGTACTCGAGTACCGACATGGTTTTACCGGCCTTTTTTTTTTTTTTGCCACCATTTCAGTGATTTTGCATTGTATCGTGTACGAGTATGGAGTATGGATGGGTGGGTAAAAAGTAAGCCAGTCGGCACGTTTACGCACCTTAAGGTTTGTTTCCTTCTGTTTCGTTTGCTTTTATTGTCGTACTTTTCTGTGTCATGAGTATGGCCGTCCGATAACTTGGCCTATTCATTCATCGATTGATCTCTATAATATCCGATAGTAAGCCCCCCCTCCCCCCCCAACCAACACCACACTTTCACACTTCACACTTCATAAAGCAAGACTACCACCAATCAACCAATCACAGATAAAAACAAGTTGTGAAATTAAAATAGAAATGGAAAATCTCCAATTCGTAGGAGAAAGAAGGACAAGACTACAAACAAACGCAACGCAAACACATCAGACAAAAAAAAAAAAAAAAGAAGCATTAAAACAAAATTAGATCTTTCCCCCCACCCCCCCAACTCCTACTTGCGTTGTTGCCCTACTACTAATTGACTCCTAACCATTCATCCATCCATCCATCCATCCATCCATTCATTGAGTCATCCCCATTCGCTCTTCATGCTTCGTTCCCTCTTTCACGTGTTTGCTTGCTTCCAACACACCTGATTTGTGGATTCCTCCAGCAATGTTTGGTGAATGGTATAAAAATAATGAAAAAAGTAAAAAGGAAGAAGAAAAGTTTAAAAGGGTGGAAGAAGTTAGGTATTACAAAAGGAATAGTAAGTAGTAGGGTGTAGACTAGACTGGACTAGAGGGGGATTTGATTCGTCCTGTTGCCTGTGCCGCAGTAGCGCAGTGCAGTGCAGTGCAGTGCAGTGCAGTGTTGAAGGGCGGGACCAAAAAGGTGGGAAGAAGAAAAGAAAAGAAAATATTAACGCGCGCGTGTAGTGTTGTAGTCCAATTAAGGGAGAGGAGAGGGAGAGGAGGAAAGGAAATAGGCAAGGAGAGAACAAAGTATAGTAGCTGAATTTAAATTTCTTTGCTTGCAGATGGTTCGAGAGCAATAAATAGGAATGGTATGGATGAAGTAAAAGTAGAATAAGTAGACAAGTAGACAAGTAGGGTGAAAAGGGATTTTTTCGTTTCGTCGTTAGATATAGAGAAGAAGAAAAGAAAAACTAGAAGAGTGATTTAAGAAAGGTGGAATGATAAGAGTAAAGGAAAACTTGAGATGAGAAATAGATGAGATGGAAAGCGTAGACATGAAACAATGAACAACATTACCGATCAAACTTTGCACCAGGCTGCGTTAAGATCATGATATAACACCGCCCAAACCCCCCAGTTCCTGACCTTGCCCCCCAATTATGATGAAGCTGATGATGGACGCCTTTTTGTGTGACGTGAGGAAATAGATAACGTGGAAGAGGAAGGAAGGAAATAAAAATAATAATAAAAAACAAAAAAACAAAATGCCCAGGTTCCCTTTTTTGTGTGCAATGCTGGCAAAAATACGAGACAGACAGACAGGAGAAGGAAGTGGAAGGAAGGGGGGGATATTAGGTTTGTTGTATGAGTGTGATTCGAGTCTCTAGGGTTTTCTAGATAATCTAGTCCCTCATGACACAGTCGACCGATCTCGCTGCTGCGGTCGACGAGGGCTCCAGTTTCCTGGTTTCTTCGACTTCCTCCATTGCGTCGTCCTTGGTGGACGAATCCCCGTTGACTGAAGCCGAGGGACTCAAATCGGGAGTAGATACCTCGCTGGCAGTAGTAGTGCTGCTAGCCATGCTGTCCTCACCAGGTGTTCCATCCTCGGCCTCTTTGGTAGAGGGTGAGATGGCAGGCGTGAGGGGTGTGACGGTGACAGCTGAGCTAGGGGCTGTGTTCGTTGCTGGCGTTGTTGTCGTCGTCGTCATGGTCATGGCACTGGTGGCAGAGCTAGGAGCTATGATGGCCGAAGTAGGTGTGGTCCCAGAGCGAGTGGAGGAGCCCTTCTGCCAATACGTTTGCAGAAAGTCTGCATCCACGGCTCCGCCGTATTGGCTCGCAACCGATTCCCAGAACGTGGCCCTCTGCGTCTCCACGATACGAATGAGCTTGTCCTTGTCAATTGCGTCTAGGCCGCAATCCACCCGCAGCTGCTTCGCCTTGCCGCTCGCTAGGTTCTTCCCTGGAGAGGTGGACGAGGTCGGTCCTGTCGGGCAGTGGGGCTTTGGCAGTAATGGCTTGCCCTTTATCTTTGGTTGCGCCGTGGGCCCCACCTTGTGGATAGCACCCGAGGCATTGACGGGAGAGAAGGAGGATCCTATCGGACTTGAGGGACGGGTTTTCGGCAGTGGTGTCGAGAGGCTGCTGGGGGAGCCTACGGGACTGGTTACTGAGGCGTTTGATGAGGTTGATGATACCGAGTTGTTGCGTTTGCGACGGTTACCACCGTGTGATAGCTGGTGGTAGTGAAGTCGGCAGGCAAGCTCTGTTTTGTCGAGGTGGCCCGCAATCTTTTTGTACGCTACCCTTTCGAGACGCATTTGCAAGAGATAAACTTCCTGATCATTTCAAAGAAATTCATAGCTTTGGTTAGCTATATCTTCCTTTAAAATTTCATGGTGTCTTTTTCGTCCCCCCTTCCCCTTTCCCCCTCCTCTCCTCCCCAATCCATTCCGCCTTATTATTATTTCTTCCTCCGTCCCAAGTTCTCGCCAATCCCAATATAAATGGCCCTCATAATAATAATCCATCCCAACCATCCAACTCCCTTCTCTTCGGGCGCCCCAATAGAAAGGAAGGAAAAGAAAAGAAAGGGAAAAAAGGGCCGCACATCCCACCACCACCACCACCACCACAACCGCCAACGCACCACCACAACCACACACATACCTTCAACCGCAACCTCGCATGTCTAATTGCTAGGTATGGCGGGTTGGTGGTGGCGATGGTGGTGAGAGTGTCGGCGCAAAAGAGAATTGGAAAATGGATTTCTCAAGGCTAACCTCTTCTTCTGTCCAAGCTTTTCCACCACCAGCAGCAGACCCCTTACGCCCCTATAACAACGGCCAAGTCAGCAACAACTCATCTCATCTTAGCCATCTAGCATCAATGTTTGCTTCCCCATCCAGAACCACCACCGTCGTCATCGTCATCACCACAAGCAACTCCACGCAACAACCAACGTCAAATTAAATAAAGAGGTGGGAATTTTTAAAGGGAAGAAAATGAAAAGAAAAAAGGGGGGGGTAAAATCTCACTTTGGCAACGACAGATGTCACAGGAGAAGAGCTCATCTTCGAAGGTTGGTAATTATTTTAATGTGCTAAATATTGTTTAAAGTGTAAAAAGGCCTTTTTGTTATCCCTCCCGCGAATGGTGGATGTCCGTTGCACAGATGTGTAAATTGTACAAAGACCCAGATGTTGAAGTAGTTAGAGGTAGTAGCAAAGTAAGGTAAGATAGTAGTAGTAGTAGTAGGTAATAGTAGCAGCGGTAGTAGTGGTAGGTAGTAGAAGAAGTAAAAAGAATCTGGGGTTTAATATTGAAGGGGGGGGGGGTGGGATATGTAGGTGAAGTATTGATATTTAGGGTACTAGAGGGGAGGGGGGGGGTATGAGGAAGGGTAGGTTTGCTTTTCCCAAGTCGAAACTGAGGCGCAGGTAGGCGAAGGATGTGGAAGGGGGAAGGGGGGGGAGGATGGTAGAAGGTTAAAATAATATAATATAAAATAAAATAAAATAAAAAGAAGAGATGCTTTTATCTGAGAAAGGCAGGGGGAGAGCTTAAAGCGAATGAAGCGCCGGGAAGGATCAATTAAAAAACCGGCGCAGGGCAAGAAGGAAGATAGGAACAAAGTAGGTTGTGTGGTGAGCAGGGTGGTGGTGGTAGGGGAAAGAATAAAGGGATTCTACGTAAAGAAATACCGTATGAATCCAAAGGGCTTCACCGTCAGGCTGGCATCCCATGCCATTTTTGATTCCTTTGCGTTGTCCGTGCTTGCGAACTAAGGCAAGTCCTGATGCTCGGTATTATTTTTTTTTGCCCGCTGCGAGCGAGCGTCCTGTACGCAGGTGCAGTTGGTTGGAGGGGTGGGGGGTTTCTGGGCTGGAGGGGGGGCTCTCTCTCTCTCTCTCTCTCTCTCTCTCTTTTTTTTTTTTTTTTTTTTTTTTTTT
>JACCEG010000009.1:330284-358432 GCA_014065205.1 Tuber brumale | reverse complement strand
AAAAAAAAAAAAAAAAAAAAACTAAACCTTCCTTCCCTGGAAACTAGACTAGGCATGGGGAATAAGAAGAAGAGAATTAAAAAACCCCCTTTTTTGTACAGTACATGTACGAGTACAAGCACGAGTATGATAATTATGATAATTAACAACGCTCGGATTACGATAACGTGGGGAGGAATAGTTAAGTTGTTGTTGCGCGCAGCTAACTAACTAACTAACTAACTAACTAACTAACTAACTAATTAACTTATCACACATAACTTGTTCTCGCTTTTTTTCAAGATTAGCCCTCGGGGAGGGGAGGAGGGGGAGGGGAGTATATATAATTATAAAGTCTTGTTTTGTATGATATGTGGGGAAAATTGTCGATTGGGGGATAAACTGGTTATTATGCTCTCTCTCTCTGTGTTGGTTTGATTTAGTTAGTTAGTTAGTTAGTTAGTTTCGTTTTCAACTTGTTGCTAGTAATACCGGTACGGTAGTCTACTTCTCCATTGTTTCATGACATTGTTAGTGGTAACTACAATAATACCGGTAAGGTAATATAGGGTAGTTATCCATATCTTCCCCCGCAATTTTTTAATTTTTTAATTTTTAATTTTTTTACCATTATTATTATTACTTATAATTACCGGTACTGTATTCTTTCTTTCTTTCTTTCTTTCTTTCTTTCTTCATTCCTTCCTTTCTTCTTCACGGTACAGTACACTAATCCTACTTGTTTCCAGTGCTGTTGGTAGATATTATGATATATATATATAATAATTATATATATATATAATACGAGTGCTGTTCTATGCAAAAAAAATTCCCACCCACAAAAAAACCAGCACGAATTAGATAGAGACCAAAAAAACCGAGCCGATATTCTCACGAATCCACTCACTCTAATAGTACTGTACGTACAGTACAGTATAGCATAGTACTCTACCTTTCCCAAAAGCGAAGCAAAAAAAAACAACAACAACAACAACCAAGAACGAGGTATAGTATTATAGGCTAAGAATTAACAGCGTATGATAAACCTATCCATCACCAACGTGGGTGGTGGACACAAAGGTTTTTTTGGCTAACCAAGGGGATGATGCGTGGCCATATCATAATAATAATAATAATAATAATAATAATAATAATAATAATAATAATAATAATAATATGATTATTATTAATATCATACCTCTTTCTCACAAAAACATAAAAAGAGAACCCCCACCTCCCCCATACAATACAATACGTACAAGTAGGAACTAACACAAACTCGGAAACCCTAGCCAATCCAATAACAAGTAGATATGATATTTATCATGTTGTGGAGAAGAAGTAAAAGGAACCTACGGTAAGGGAGTGCATACGAAACAAACATGTATGAATGCTGTACTGTACTGTAAGAGCAACTGCGCTGTAGGTGTTTCTTTTTCTTCCTCTTCTTTTTTTGTTTTTACCTTGCTTTTTTTTTTTTTTTGTATGCCTCGTCTCTAAACGCACAGCATTTTTATTTACCAAATTTTATCTATCTTTTTCATTCCGGGAATGTCGATGCGAGTGACATATCTGGAAGTTGCAAACTCTCACCTACCTACCTATAAGTACCATAAATCCAATCCTGAACCAGAAGAAGAAGAAGCAAGAAGGAGAAACAGAACGGAGTAAGGCAGGGTGAGAAAGGCGGAACAGGGCGGGGATTACGATTTGGCGGTTAGGTGGATAAGGTTGGGCTGTGTGTGGTTTGGCAGGCTTTAGTAGGAGAAGTACTGGTTGCTGTACTGTACTCGAGTACAGGGTGCACATGTTCACTCTAGCTAGGCCGGCCGATCGGATCGGAGGGAAGGAAGGAAGGAAGGGAAGGTGTTTTGTTTTGTTTGGCTCTTTTTTCTTCTCCTTCCCTTTGGGAAGCTCGTCGAGGACTTTGTTCTGTTCTAGACATGTCGGACAGGGCAATTGTTTGTGCGCTGTTGATTGATGCGGACGGATGGCTGGTTGATTGATGCAGGTAGATGGATGGCTGGCTGGCTGGCTGGCTGGATGGATGGATGAGGGATGGATGGGCAGATGGAGGGAGGAAAAAAGAAAAGAAGGAAGGAAAAAGAAAAGAGAGGAGGAGGAAAAAAGAGGAAAACCTTTTGTTTGGTGGGAGAAAAATGGAAATGCAGTACCGCAGTGTACCGCTTGCTTATGTATTTCCTTCGGTTTATGGTAGGTGAATATGTACGAGTATGTACGGCCAACCCATCTCGGGGAGAATTTCAATTTTCCGACGAGAAAGGTACAGGTATTCCAAAAGTACTCGTTTGTAGAGCGCAGCGGAGTAGGGTACGAGTGTGATACCGGACAAGAATCCACATCACATCACATCACTTGTCTTCTGTTCATTCACACCTGCATCCCAACAAATGAATGCCCCATCAGCATAATCCGGGTTGCATATGCAAGCATGGAACCGTGTTCCAATGACTCCAAAAATACCATATTGTACTTTTCCCCTCCTCCACCGTACTCAAGCACAAACCCGGTACCTGCCAATAAGTCAAGTCAGATCTCAGCATGATTCAAACAAACAAAAAAAGAAAAAAGAAAAAAAGAAAAAAAGATCCTACCATTGTTTCACCAAACAAGAACCGTTGTTTCCTCTCCCTCCCTCAGTGCCCCCCGTCAGCAGAGGGAAAAGCCACGGCGTTGTTTCGTTTTAATAGTCTCTTACGAGTCCCAAGTCCCCGACAGTAGAAAATCACACCAACCACCCTGGAAAGGAAAGAAAAGAAAGGAAAGGAAAAGAAAGAAAGAGAGGAAACAAAACGAGGATGGAGAAGAAAAGAAGCTGAAACACGACAACAAGCGAAACAAACCCGCAGGGGAGAAAAAGGAAAAAAGAAAAAAAAAAGAGAAGGCCAAGAAAGTGCGAGTAGTATCATAGGAAACGAAGAAAAAAGGAAAGAGAAAAAAAGGGACTCGCATCAACGGGCAGGCACGAGGAAGCGAGTGCCGGTAAACGAGTGAGGTGAGGTGAGGTGCGCGCGCGCGCCAGAGGAGAGCCCCATAAGTTTTTCCTTTTTCTCTATTCTTGCCCTCAGCATGTCCAAGTATCGACCAATCGATACACACCGATAACCGGAGCCTGCTACAGTCTGATAGATTTTGGTACTACGTAGGGTACATAATGTACCGTATCGTACCTCTTCGTTCCCCCGCAAAAATGATCCCTGTTCGGGAAGGCAGGAGGGAAGGGAAGGGAGGGGAAAAAGTAAATATGACTACATCGGGGGGGGTAAAATGGTAGGTTATGCGGGGGGAATTAAAATGTACCCGGAGGTAACTGTACTTACGGGTGTGGTGGGGTGGCTTTATTAGGGCTCGGGAAGAGGAAGGGGAGGAGGAAGAGGAGGAAGAGGTTTGTACTCGTACCGGTACTACAAGTAGCATTGTACTCGAGTATCGCTGGACCCGGGGAGGGGTGATCGAGGAAAGTGAAGATGGTGGTGATGATCAAGGGTAAGGTAAGGCTAAGTTATAGCGTCAGTTGCGCAACATGACGACTCCCGATGTGCGGGAGGGAAATGGAAATGGGAATGGGAATGGAAGGGCAACAAGCAAGAAAGCAAGCAAGCAGGGGGAAGGGGGGGTGGTGATGAATAGATGACTGGTGGTGATAAAAATTGGACGAATGTGGGGAATTTTGGGGGAATTTTGTTTTTTTCTGTTGCTTTCTGGTTCCCGCGGTGCGACATTGGATGGCAATGTTACAAGTATGGTACTTTTAGCAAAAGTGAACATCGATGATGTGATGTGATAAGCAGATGATAGGGTAATAGACCAGGCTTACCAGAAGGTATCATTGGTAGACCTTGGCGGGGGGGTCGAGAAAGTGTGTTAAATGAACGTACCATATTACTGGTACGGGACATTTTATCTGAGAGTACTCTTGATATCGATCGGTGTTTTGATATCGCGAGCTTTTGATATGGTGGATAGATGAATGGATAAGTAGCGTCAAGTACCGGTATACGATACAGTACATGAGGCATGAAGGGAGGTGGGCGGGCGCAAGATGCACAAAGATACCCAGAAGGAAGCATTTTTCGGGTTGCATACGGTATCATGCCGAGCCTTTATCATCATCAACTCGTGGAGGAGGAGGAGGAAGGAAGGAAGGAAGGAAGGACTCTGTGGGGGGGGGGCCAGCAAGAATGGAATTTGTTTCATGTTTCATGTCCTGTCGTGTGATATAGTTTCTGGCCGTCGGACAAAGCGAGTTAGTCACCCACCAAGGTAGAAATGGAGCTCGAGAGCTTGTGAAAAAGAGAGGGGGGGAGGGAGATATCATAAAACAAAAAAGTGAGAAAAAAAGGGAAGAGGAGGAGGAATACCACCCGTATGATACCAAGAGGAAAATACTTCACGGTGCAGAGTATTATCCATAAGTCATACAGAGGTACTATAACCTTCGGTGTACCATAACTTAAGCAAATCATAAAGTCTGCAGGAAAACAGGGCAGATGGAAAGCGCACAAACCCACCCACACACCCACACCCACTTTTTTTTTTATACATGGAGGAAAGAAGAAAAAAGAAAAAAAAAAGAAGAGAAAAAAGAAACAAGACACGATATCTCCCCGCTATCACACAACTACCATTGAACCCAAGGTATCATAGGTACTGGTACTGTACTTGCGCCGATTATCAAACCTATGGTACAGTTTTGCGGGAGAGCAAAACGAGCTTCAACAATGGAAAAAGGTAGGAAGGAAGGAAGGAAGGAAGGAAGGAAAGAATGGAAAGGGGAGAAAAAAAAAAAAAAAAAAGTGTGAATGAATAGATAAAAGGTAAAACCAAAGTATCCACCAATATGATATCTGAGGAAAAAGAACTCCATCGTAACATTTCATTTTTTAATAAAAAAAAAAACAACAACTTGCATCCTTTTGTGCAAAAACCTCACACAAACAAAATAGTACTACTCTACTTACTCATACCCACCACTACCATCAATTCATACGATACCTAACACCACCCACCTGCCATCCATCCACCCCCATCCATCCATCAATCAATCAATCCCATCCGCCCCATCCATCCATCCATCCACCCATCCACCCATCCAGCCATCCAGCCATCCGTCCAAAAACACCGCCTCCTCCAATCCAAACTACCCCGCACTGACCCTACACTTTCTCTCTCTTCTCTTATTTTTTTTTCTTCTTCTCTTTCTTCCTGTCGCACATGTTTTTTTTTTTTTTTAACTCCTCCTCCCCCCCCCATTTCTACTTCGTCCTCTTGCGCGGATGGGGTATAATTATGTATATGGTGAAGTATGAGAGAAGGGTAGATATGTATGGATACAGTGGAGTACACTAGAGTACCTGTCGTTGGTAACGGTATTCCGCTAACGTGACTTACGGTACCCCCCCCCCCCTTCCCCCGGTCACGCATCCAGGAAACATGTACATTTTTTTTTTGTCCCCCCACCGTACCACCCCTCCCCCGCATGTCCTTCCTTCCTTTTCTTTTCTTTTTTTTTCTTTTGTGTGAAGACACTTTGATGGGTACCGGTATTCTTCAATTTACTCGTAGTCCGTTTCTTAAATTTCACCATACTACAGTCACCATCGGACTGGCTTGATTTGACTCTTTTTTTATTATTATTATCCTTTTCCCTCTTATTCATATTCTCTCCTATACGAGTGATTGAGAAAGAACTGTGTGGGAAGAAGATATGATAGGGGATTATCTCCAAGAACCATAGAAAAGTTTCAAGAGATAAGTACGTGTAAAAATATCACTTTCTACATCCATAAACAAGACCAAATAAACAAACAAACAAGCAAGACCAAAACAAAACAACAAAACAAATCCAAAGCGGGTATTGCATCTCGCCTTGCATACCTCTCTCTCACCTTACTAACCTAACAGCCAACCTCCGGTCTCGCGCCAACCAAGCAGAGCACACGCCAGTAGTAAGCCCGTGGCGGCGGCGATCACTTAGCAGAGGAGAAGGTATACATACCTATAACTTAAAACATCACACCCCCCCCCCCTTCTCCCCCGCCTCATCCATCACTTCCCTTCTTCCATTTCCACAGTTACTATAACAACGCCGTACCATACAGTACAGCATAAGGTACGGTGCGGTGCGGTGCACAAGCAATACCGGTGCTCACACTAAATTCCCCGATCAGAGCAATAATATAACGGAACGGGGAACCAGACCGAAAACGGAAGTTCCAAAATCCTATGCCCAGAGCAAAACTATTGATATATCTATTCCTTCCCCGAATCGAAAAAACAAAATACCGGGGCCAAGAAGAAGAGGAGGAAGAAGCAGGAAAAAGAAGCACAATACAACACATGGCATAAGCTACTTCTTGCACTATTCTTCATTCTCACCTTTACTTACCTTGCTTTACCTACCTACCTACCTACCTACCTACCTACCTACCTACCTACCTACCTACCTACCTACCTACCTACCTACCTAACCTACCTACCTGCCTGCCTGCCTACCTGCCTGCCACTTACCTGCCTCGCGCTCACGCTCTCAGACCCTACCGGGAATCCATTCATCTACCTGCCTACCTACCAGACAGAAAACCAAACAGAAATAATAAAAATAATAATAATATTGCCATAATAAAGACAAATCGAAGAAAATCGAATCGAATTCGGGCGGACAGAAACAGAAAAAGTACCGTAACCTCACCACCTCCAATCCAATCTAATCGATAAGCTCGTAAGTTCAGCCGCCCGCACTCTTTCTTCCCTGCTGTAAGTTTCTTTCCTTTTTTTTTCACACTTTTTTCCGCTAGATCTCACATTTCCGTTTTTTCTTTTCCCTTTTCTCTTCAGGTTTTTTTGGGGAGAGAGGAGAGCGAAAGAGAGGGAGGAAGGAGGTTTCTCTTTTGTTTTTTTGTTTTGTTCTGCTCTACCATACCTCTTTCGCAGAGCTGAGAAGAGGTATCAGAAAGAGAGGAAGGGTGTGGCACGGTGTATCGGTACGGGTACAAAAAAGTGAAAGAGGGAGGAGAGAGAAAAAGAGGGAGGGAGAAGAGGGAGGCAGGAATAATCTACGGTACGCAGTACTGTAACTCCAAGATACGCACAAACGTACTGTACCCGTACCCCATCCGTCCATCCATTCTATACATCCATCCATTCATTCATCCATTCATTCATTCACCCATCCATCATCCATAACCTTACTCGAACGTCCACCTATTTTTATTTTCATTTTAAATTTCCCTCTTTGCCCCGCCAATAAACAAAAATCAAAATCAGGATCAAAAAATCATTTTTTTATAATCATTTTTTCTTTGCTGCCCACACACGCATCCCCACTCCCACTCGTCATCCCTCAACCCCCCGCCCCCGGTGCCGCCCCATTTTTTTTTCCTGTGTTTTCCCCTACGGTATTTCCCAACCACAATACCCCCACCCTACCCTACCCACGCCTTTTTTTTCCCTGATTTACGATACTTCTTAAAGAAGCAAACGTCGAAGGAACTGCAGAGGGTGAGAGAGGAGAGAAAGAGAAAAAGAAGAGAGAAATAAGAGAAGTAGAAAAGGAAAGGAAAGGAAAAGAGGAGAAAGAAAGTGGTTGCCGTTGCCGTTGCCGTTCTTCTCTTTGGGGCGTGTACATTTTTCTCTACGTTATACTGAGAGTACCCGGGTGCAGAGGAGAATAGTTCGATGATGGCGAAGCGGCCCATCAAACCGGCCGTTGAACAACCCAACCCTTCAGCCACAGCGACGAGCGTCTCGACTTCGGAAGACCAGCAACAGGCACAGCAGCAGCAGCAGCGAGGAGCTGGAGGAGGCGGTGGTAGTGGTGGGGCAGGGGCAGGAGGAAGTGGAGCCGGAGGAGGTCAAGGTGCGGTCCCGGCAGACGTGGATACACTCAGTCCTACTACCCCCGTATCGAATAAGAAGAGGAGGGCCCCGAAGCAACCCGCTGCAGCATCCGGTGCCTCGTCGTTAGCCGGGCCATCGACGGGGGCGAAACGAACAAGGACAAACACCCCCTGGACTGCAGCTGAAGAGCAACGGCTTAAGAGCATGCGAGATGCTGGAAACTCGTGGAGCGAGATCGCAAAGACCTTTCCAACTAGGACTGAAGGTAGCGTGAAGAAGCACTGGTATAAGGCAAGTTTGGAGCTCACTTACTTTCTCCCCCACCTTGCTCTCTCCGTTCCCCCACCCCTTCACCTTTTTCACCTTTCTTCCTTTATAGATATACATACATATATACACATATGCATATATATATATGGTGCCCCGCGCTATCCCCCTATGCAACAAGGAAGGGCATCCGCTAACGGGAGTAGGATATGCATTATGCAGAGTTTGGCGAAGATGAGGTGAGTGAGGCGCCAACACCCATTTCTCTAGAAGGAATAAATGTCTTTTTCTCAAACCTTTCGTCCCTTTCATCTTGCTGACTTATTTTCCTGGCTCGCAAAAACAAAGAGCGCCGCCTTGCTTGCTGCCATCAAAGAATATGAAGCAAACAAATGGAAGGTCATCGGGACTAAAGTTGGGAAGCCGGCAAAGGTATGTTGTCTTTCTAGTTAATGTATAAAATGGGGAGAAAGGGGAGGTGGGGGAGAGGTAAACCCTACACTTTTGATACTTGTCCCAGCTAACGAGTGGACTTTATAGGCCTGCGAGCAGTATGCAAAAGAGCATTTTGCCGGGAAGTAAAGGGTTTAGCATCGGGGTTGAGATCGGTTGGGAACATGGTGTCGGCGCATATTGAAGGGCTTTCTTTGTTTCTTTCTTATCCTTCTTTTTTTCTTCTTCCCCCCCCTTCGATTGCTTTCCTCTGTTTGTCTAGTCAGATTGGTGGTAAATGAGTATCGTTCGCCTTTTGGTTCTTGATTCCGTTTCATCCAAAAATCATTTCGGTGTCGTCTTCCGTGGATGTGGAGAGAAGCGAGTCTTGACTATTTTTTTTCCCCCTCCATCTCTTCCTTTCTCCTACAATACTTATCATATTTTCCAACATCATCATCATCATCATCATTATCATCATCATCATCATCATCATCATCATCATACCTTTTTCCTCTTTTTTTTCTCTCTTTTATGCTTTTTTCATCCACATTTTGGGGTTTCTTTTTTAATCGGTGGGACTCGACGGCGTCTGCGTGGTTTGGGCGAATTCTGTTGGTGAGCTTTTCTGAACAAGCCATCGGGCATTATTCGGCTTTCGAGGTTAACTACTGTAATCATCTCTTTTCTTAATTTTGATAAGGTTCCACCCATTCGTCCAACTGCCACGGGTCTCCCCCCTCTTGACGTCACTCCGACAGCTGTCAAAGGAGAAAAAGGAAAGGCAAGATCAATATGGGGTACTGGTGTAGGGTTTGATGGTGGTGGTGGTGGAGGCGGGATGTGTTGGTGTAGATCCCCCATGCTATGACGAGGAGGCCATAGTCTTGGTTCCGGGTGATCAGCCGCTAAATAAGAATAAAGAAGAAGCCTTAACGAGACGTCTCGGTAAAACTTAGGTTGGCGTTCTTGGAAATTTTTTATTTTTTCCGGGCTTAGGAATTTTTGTCTCAGCGCGGGCCGATCCCGAGCTTTGGTGAGCTCCTGATACGATGAGAGTAGGGGAAACGGAAAAGACTTGTATAAAAAATAAAATAAAAATAAAAAAAAAAGATGATAAGCTCAAGAAACAGTACCTGGAGGTACCCAAAGCTACTCCGAGCTGCTGACTGGGGGTCTCGTGAGGTTCGACCAACACCATGATCTGCCGTCCCGCGTGAGTTCCTGCAGCGAGGAGAAAAGCTGAATGTAACAGAACAATCTTTCGAACTCCCGGTAATTTGTGGCTGAGCTGTGCGGGCACTGTACGCGTGAATGCGCAGTCACGTTGTCATTTTTTTCGGTTTGAAGAGGAAAAAAAGATATCGCTTTGTGTTTTTCTTCTTTCTTCTTTCCCTTTTTTTTCTTCTCCTTTGAACGAGCCACTAATAGTGCCGAAGAAAAGAAAACAAAAGCGAGAAATAAAAAAAGGTATTAGCAAAAGTCCAACAAGCTCGTAACCCCAATAATTCACCAATTTTCTTCCTCCGATACTTGTTATATTAGGACGGTTAAACGCAGCACCAGTTCCTGCCGGCACATTTTTATAAGACAGAAGTGAGAGAATCGTACCCAGTCGAAAAAAGAAAGAAAAAAAAAAAAGCAATACTTCACGCCAAATCTCCAACCCAGTAAGTGCTCCGAAATCGTTCCTTTTTTCTTTTTGAAATGACGTTCATAAGGAGGCAAAGGAAGTAATCTCCTTCGTTGGGAGGGGAGCAATGAGCAGAATTTCTCTCTGATATTCCCTTTTCAGTCGTCCCTTCGGGAAGTGCTGGAGATTCTCATTTGGAGGTCAGCCCTAAAAATAAAACATAAAGATCCAAGGGACTGTTTGTGTCGTACCCACAATTTCCGATCAACTGAGCCACTAGAGTTTGTGTTATCAAAGAATCGGAAATAAATCATTGACACCCCTTGGCTGCAGGGAAGAGGGGGATGTTTTTTTTTTTTTGCTTTGCTCACAAAAAAATAAGAGATTGCATTCTTGTCGCCGCCTTGTTCCCACCTAAAAAGGTTTATACGGTAGCCATCTCTTTCCCAGGGGCCATGTTCCTTTTCCTCGCCTTCTTACTGTGTCCCTATTCTAGGTATGTCTTGTGAGTTCGGGAGGAATCTTCCGATTGCTTCCAACCCCGGATTCAATATGACGTGGCATGGCAACGAATCGAAGTTTCATTTACCAGGTTGGATCTTTCCACCAGAACCGACCCACGATCCTTGATCGATAGACAAAGTTGGAAGACAAATGCAAGTTATTGAGCTCTAAGCGAATGATAGCTGCCGAAAATATGTTCACAAACTAAGGGAGGGAGAGAGGGTTAGTACGATGCTATCTTAGAGATCTATATTGCACATGCAATAGAACGGATAGAAGTAGGGGTGAAGGAGTGGTTTGTTATGAAGAAAAAAGGAAGAAGGGTTCGGTTGCCCCTATTGTCTGCCGCTATTACTCGTATGTGGCAATGATGCGAAATCGAAATTGGGTGGTGGATAAGCCCTGCAAAAAGGCATAACACAACCTCGCGATGTATAATGTATAGTATAACAGACAACCGCATATGACATGGTACGAGGAAAGCCTGCAAAAAGACCCGATGTTCTCCATCCCGGTATCGAGATGCAACGTTGCACCTATCGGTATTCGACAAAGTATATGCGTAGATATATATCCTAATATGCGGACTAGCGGAGAGCTCCCTGTGACCCCACCCCCCCCGTATTGTATTGGTAGCACACCCTGAAACCTCGGCAGCAGGTTGGGATCGAAGTGGCAAAGTACTTTTTTTGTACTTGATTCCAGCATTGACAGACTTCGTCTGTGATGGGATTTAATAAATTTAAGCATCCAGCATGGAGCACCAGATCATTTGAGTCCAAATTTAGTATGGCGCTCAGATGTGCACAGATAATTTGCCATACAAACTTTTTGATCCCTGTGTTCGGCCGCTTCACACTGGATACTTTTGCCTTCGGGATGTTCCCGGCTCGCGCCTCTTCGGAGTCGTTAGACCTCCGATACCGTATCCACTGGAACCACAATAAAAAGGCAGATGAGGTTGTTATGCAAAATCTCGAAGAGGAAAACATTGCCGGTAAAACCTTCTTCCCCGCTGTAGCGGTTGGTTAGTTATTTCACCATCGACTGGGAACTCAGAGAACTTGCATATGATTCGTCTAGCACCGATACCGTATCTCACAATTTAGGCCCCGCGAAAGCCGTCCGGATTTGAAATTGACCTCCAACAATCATAGATTCGAGGAGAGAAAACCCCCGGGTTCGTGTCGGGCATTCCATTGAGGAATAGAGTGCCACACATGTGTCACTTGAAAAAAAAAAAAAAACCTTCTCACCCTTTAGTGTCCTTTCTTTGCTTTTATTTTTCGCCTTCCTTTCTTCTTTTTCCCTTCATCATCCCTCAATCAAGGGGCAAAAACCATGCAGAAGTTCCACCGGAGAGATTAGCGGGCTCTAACCGAAGGGGATGATAGATTGATAGATTTCAACTTTTGAGAAAAAACCTCCGAAGTGTAAGAGTTTAGCCATTCTTCCTTCCTTCTGGATGAACCATCATCACACCAATTTGAAGAAGGGGGTGATAGTTAGGGGGGGGAGGAGGGGGGGGGGTTCAGTGATGTTGTGGGTTGTGAAACCAAGACTCACCCACAAGCGGAGCGATGATGGATGATTGATGCAACTTCGCATTCCCTTGCGCCCCCTCTTGTCCTCCTCCTTGGCTGTGGCGGGGGCTCAGGGATTTGGAGGAGAAAAAAGAAATTGTAGAATTTATTATGCATTTTGTTCACTACTCGAGTATTATGATACTGTATCTATTTTCTCTCATTCCCATATTTAACACGTCGAATGGCCCTTGTTGTGCACGGCCGTTGAACAGGGATGCAGGATGTTAGACCAAGTTTGTGACAGAGGAGAAGGAAACAGATGTTGAAACGCGAGCCGAGAATCTGCCTCAACAATTGGAAAGAGGTGGGAGACGATGTGGTCTGCGGTCGTCGAAAACGTGCACGATCAGTCAGCTATCACTGCGGTACGAGTACCGTACCAGAGCAAAACCGGGCTGTGGGTGCGATGCGCGCTAGGCGGGGAAAAAAAAGTAAACTTCTGACAACGTGATCGCGCGACATTTGGACATGAGATGCGTATCGCTATCGGTGAGGAAGGGAGAGGGAAGGGGTTGTGCGTGGTGGTGATGGTGAGGTACAAACGTTCCTAGTTACTGTATCACTCACTGCACTGTGCTGAGGGGGTGGAAGAGGGGTTAGGGGAACGGTAGTTTTCAGCGCTGGAACAACTGTTTGTGATGATGCCCGTCACCGTGCTTGATGCGGAGATGGGAAAGGGAAAAGAGAGCCTTTTTGAGCCCTCCCGAAGATCAGATGAACCACCGTTGGCTCCAGAGCAGGGTAAAGAGATTGTCACAGCTGGGGACCAACAGCACGGCACCGCCTCATGAAGGCTCATTCACAGATCGCCGCCATGTTATGGAAGCTCAGGTCCTGTACCGGTACTAGTACGAGTAGAGAGCATCGGTATACGACGCGGGCTAGTTTCATGTACCGGTGCTCGCACAGTATACGATGGCACTTGAGCGCATTCAGTTAGGAAGCATGATGAGAGATACTCGAGTACTCGTACTGTACTTGCACGGCAACGGCCGTCCCCAGAACAAGAAAGGTTGTGTTCCGCCGTTGGCGGGTGTCCATACCGGTAGACGAATTCGCGCTAAATAAGCGAATAGTGTCGCGGAATTGGACTCGAGACGGCTTCTCAGACACGGTTCGAGAGCAACAACAACAACGACGACGAAAAGCGTCACTACGAGTAGCATTCACCTCTTCCCTCGTGATTCTGATTGATTGATTGGCTCGCTCGCTGATTGATCCATCAAGCGATTGGCCAAGCTAGAGTGCTGACAGTTGGGGGGGGCGATGCAATGAGCATTGAAGGGGCGATACGACGGGCTGTATCGATGACCAGCTACTGCTTGCCCCGGCCCAGGAGTATCCGAAAACAGGGGGGGGGGACATATTTTGTATTGGTGCTCAGCAACGCACAGATTTTTTACCACATATTTCGCGAATCCCTGTTCTCGGGTACTCGAGTACTTCTGGCCTGGGACAAGCACTGTAGGCGGATCGAGAACGTCGGGGAAACAAGGGTAGGAGAGGAGATGTCGAAAAAAAAAAAAAAAAAAAAAAAAAAAAAAAAAAAAAANAAAAAAAAAAAAAAGAGAAAGGAAATGGAGGGAGACACGAAGCTATTGTATCACAGCCGGTAAATCCGAAAAAAAAAAAAAAGTGCTTCCAAATAAAATAAAAACCTCAAAAATAGAAGGTGAATAAGAATATATCAGACGTAAAATCTCTTGTGGATGGATCTCTGGACGATCCTCAGAAGAAGAAGAAGGAAAAAGAAAACATGGGAAGGAAAAAGAAATGTCATACAAAGGAGATCGAGGAATGTGCCGAAAGAGTGATAGACCGAGATATGATAGCCAGAGGAGGGGGGGTTGGTTCGTCCAAAGAAACGCCCAGCCGGGGATTTTTTATTGATTCGGTTTTAGTGCTGGAGACGCTATTACAAGTATAGTACGAGGCTAACAATTGGCAGGGCTCGGAAAAGTAGCGCACGGAAAATAGCCGGTGACAGACTCCCGGGGACAAGTCCATATGAACATCACACACATCGACCTGTATGATATGAGCACTTACTTCACCCACCGTGTATACCTTACACAAATCTCACTGGCACTGTACGCATTCGTTAGACTACCGTAACAAAGGACATGAACACAGATACGGTACGGTACTCATCCCCCCCCCCACTTGGCCTGACTGGGTACACAAAGAGTATCTAAAAACAGTGGGGGGAGGGGGCGGGAGAAGAGAAAGAGAGTGAGAGGGAGAGGGAGAGGGAGAGGGAGAGGAGAGAGGTGGATTATTATTGAAAAAATGAAATAAACGAACGAACGGATAGAAAATATACACCAGCATCTAACTAACTAACATTAGGCTAGCATGCACGCACATATGAACTCCCCTCAGCTTCGACTCGTAAAAGCCCCCCCTCCCCCGTTTGGCCCAATCGCGCTGCGAGACCGGAGATGAACCTGCTGCCCAAGCGATGGGTTTTGAAGAGACAATTGCTCCGCGCACATACACAGAAAGTGAAGTCGAAACTTGCTGGTTTCCTTGGGGCCCCCGCTGTCCGCCACCAACGGTTGTCTAAATCGCGCCCGAACTCTTTTCTAGAGCGCACTGTACGGCTCTCTACCCAGCAAGCAAGCATCATGGTTGGTTCCTAATACTTGTACGAGCCTCTATCGACATGGATAGGGTTGCCGGGTCGGGGGTGGAAGGGTTTAGCGGATGTCGCAGAAGGGTCGCGGGTGCAAGGCACGGTTCATGCATTCGTGGAGAGCTGCGCTTCTCCGCTATACTCGAGTAATGATCCTTTCCCCCCCCGTCCTCTCACTCTCCTCCTCTCTCCTGTCCTTTCCCTTGCGTCTCACTCACATACCCCCTCCCCGCGTTCGGTTTCGCCGCACACTGTACCGAGTTTGCCCCCCTACCGAACTGAGCAGCAAGTAGCCAACTAGCATGGCATGGATTGAAAGGGAGGCAAAGGGATTACCGGTAATAGTGATGAAATAAGGGAAAAGGGAAAGAGGTGGAAATGGAAACTAGTGAGATGTGGAAAGGGACATATAGGGTACTGGCAAAGCACAGAAGGTTGAGATACAGAGAGGCAAGAAGCAGGAGCAGAGGCAGCTGGCAGGAGAACCTTCACCCGTATGGATCAGCTTCCACACATCCTACGGTACTCACTACCATCCTAGCCTATCTGCTTGTACGAGTGTATTTTTTTTCTTCTTTTCTTTTCTGCTCTTTTTGTTGCTTTTTGTCGTTGTTATTATCACCATCATGATTATTACCGTATTATCATCTTCCCCTTTGGGTTAAATAAAAATTTTATACCCAAGCACCCCACCTCCTGTCTTTTCTGCACGGCTGCCTCTGCCATGGTCTCTCCTCTCTCCCTCTTGTTCTCTCCATTTTGTTCTCTTCTCTATCCAAATCTCTTCAGTCACCCGATCAACCTCATTTCGGGCTGGCAAGTTGGCTGGCCCACACAGCAGGGTGGGCCGGTCCCAGGGAGTTTTGGTGTAGGTTATGGGTTGCGCAACGTGAGCTGTCAAGTGTCAGGCGCCTTCCGTCTCAAGCCTCTCCCTTTTTTTCCTCTCGTGGATCGAGATTTCAGATCCTTGATAACAATCCCAGGTACACTATGAGATAGTGGTTGTGGTATGAAAGTCTAAATGATGGCGCTGACACACCATACGGAAACCCCGGCGAGCATGTCAAGATAAAAATTCAGCCATGATGAGGATTGTTGCGGTAGAGGAATTAATTTCTGTGAATGGTGGGTGTGCTGGGCTGGCTTATCCTTTCTTGTGGGGAATAACGTTCTTTCAAGTTTCAATTGCTTTTTTCTTCTCATGTTATTTCCTTTTTTTCCATTTTCCTCTTTTTTTTTTCTTTTTTTCCTTCTTCTTCATCTTCTTATTTCCTTTATTTCGGTAGAAAACTTGAGCTCTCTTTGACTCTGCGGTAGTCTTTAAGTTACTATACTAGTACTTGTGCAAGGGCCAGACAGAAAAGTGGTACAGGGCAGAAGTGGTAGGCCGCAACTAGCTCGTCTGGAAGCAGACACCTTCCATTGTTCAACGAGAGGTTGGAAAGAGCCATCTTTTTTTTTTTTTGATAGATGTGCTGAATTGGAGGCTAGGTACCTCGTCCATCAATTACCTTCGTTCAAAGTCGACTGAGGCAAGAGGAAACAGAGATCCCTTCAGGGCCATGTTTCTCAGGTGTGCCACTGCTACTTGAGGTTTTAGTTTTTCACCGTACCATTATTTTATCCCTGACCCTTGTAGTGTGGGTTCAGGACATTGCCTCTCTGCTTACCCGCACTCGGATTCGTGGAAAAGGAGTCGGGAAAGGCGGGTTTGGGTGGTTTGGGATGGATTGCTACAGAGAATTCCAGTGTTCTCACCCCTGCTCGCTGCGTTCTGGCGGGATATTTGCTGTAGCCGAATCCGCGAACGAGTTCTCGAGTGCTCGTACAAACCTTCTTGCCTGCCTGCCGTACTCTACGAGTACCACACACTTGGAGTCTGCCACCACAACATTACCTTCCTCTTTTCGCCATTTATTTTACTTCCTACTGCTTGCCCCTTCATCCACTTCGAGGATAACACCAACTATCGCCATCATCGTCGTCGTCACTATCGTTTATCAATCAATCCATTGCTAGGTCGCTCCTACCCTGCATCGCTAGGTTATCCAGTAAGCCAACTGCAATTGCTGACAAGCTGCAACGGCAGGATCGACCGGTTTTTTGATTCTCGGGGGGGAGGGGGCAATCATGAGAGGGGGCCGGGGGGCGTGAAGAGGGGGGACGGATGGCGGAGGGGCATATATAAATCTCGATATTATAGCCTTTCAATCGAGTCTCTGGCCTAACAACTCGCAAGACTGGGAGTGTGTGGTGTGTGGGGGGAGGATTGCGTACATAGAGTACTTTTTTGGCCCATATTTTTGGCCTTTATGTATAATTCATGGCTGCTATATGGTGGGATTGCATGCAATTGCACCCATTTCTATTATGGCCGATACGCTTCTGTATGATACGTTCAAACCGCTATAACATGCCCCCTCCAAAGTTGTAGCTTTTTGCAAAACCAAAACCGAAAAGGGCGTGTCTATTGAGTATAGCTCCGGGGAAGATAGTTTTCCTCTTTCCTCTTCTTGGACTTGATCTGATCTGTTTTTGTTTTTTTTGTTTTTTGTTTTAATCTTGACATTTACCTGTATAATATTATTATTTTATTATTATTCCTTTCGTTCCGTGCACCGCTTCCATGCTCCTTCTCTCTTCTGGTGCTCCTGTTCTCCTGTTCTCCCGTTTCCCGTCTTTCATGCCTAGAGTTGCCCGGTTTTAGTTCTAAACCCGCTGTCTCCGTCTGTGTTGCTTGTGCCTGTCTTTGGTGCTGCTGGTGTTGCTGGTTGCTAGTGATGGTACTGGCGGAGATGCTGTTACCCCAGCACTGCCTCTGGTTCTGCCACTGCTAACTCCTACGAACCACAAACCGCAAACCACGGCCACCGCCTCCTGTTACCCTTGCACCCCAGATGCATCTACCCATTCGATTAACTTCCTCGGCATCCTCACCCTGAACCCCCCCCTCCCCTCTTTCCCCATCCCCTCTTCCTGCCCCCTCTCTCCTCTTGATCATACTCTAGCCAGCCCCCTCCATCCTCCCCTCCGGCGGTGCCTGAGGTTGACCCACGTCTACCCCCCCCCTTCCCCTCCTTCCTCACCACCACCACCACCACAGCCCACCAGTCCACTTTTGTTATTCCTTGTCCCCCTTTTTTCTGATGTTCTTGGTGTTGCCGTCGTTGCGCAAATACCATCCTATTGCTGCTGCTTTTTTCTTCCTCAGCTCCGAGGGTCTGGACACTGCTCCCCGCCCCACCACTAGCCGTTCTGGATACCTATACCTCCGCTTCCGCTCCATCAAAGGTTTCTTCGTCAGCCTCCGTTCGACCCTGGGTACCCAACAGGGACTCCTTCTTGTTCATGGCATAGACGTTGTTGAATCATGCACTCAAGTCTCTTGCACTCGCCGTTCTCACAAAGCAGCTTCTCCGCACGAAGTACGAGTTTCGGTTCCGGATCGACTGATCAATTACTATATTTCAAACTTAGCGAGGACAAGAACGCCAGAGTAAACGATTGAAGTCCTCCGACACGGGGGGTGCCAAAGAAGATCACGGGCCAGTCGACGGTACTTTGAAAGGATTATATACTTATATCGTACCACACCCCCGCGCATCCCAGCACCTATTTCCTATTTCCCTGGGCTATATTTCCTCCACCCTGCAAACGTTATTTCCGATCCAGCTCTGTCGTCAGTGGTTCCTGTGCCTTACTTGCTGCTTCCTGCTGCTCCCTGACTATACATTGGACCGGAACACGTCTGCCGCCAAACAAACACAACGTCCATCCTTTGTACACACCAGTGCCCAAAGAAAGAGAAAGAATATCAATAGAAGTCGTATTAGAGACTCCTATAATCCTTTACTTTCCAACACAGGTAAGGCTACTGGGGATACCGTCTCCAGTGCACTGGGTTTACGTTATTCGCAGTGGCTGCTCCATATCAACTCGACGAGTATCCGCGCTATACCCATCGCCATTACCACCACCACCATCACCATCCTCAATCGCCTTATATCCAGCAGGAACACGAACCTCGGGGTCTCGATTCCCTCGAAGATCTGAGCGAGCCGCTGCTTCAGGTACAGCAGATGGCTCATCAAAGGCCCCCGCCACACATGGGCGGGGCAGGAGGTAGTGGGCACCTTTACGGTCCGGGACTATCTTCGTCCAGCAAGCCAAGAGCAAGAACTCATGATGAGATAGAAATCGATCTTAGTGGCATGCGAGGGGACGAGGACGACCAAGATGTGGATTCTCACTACCAGCATCAACACCTCCCCCCCCCATCACATCACCATCAACACCCACAGCACACCCATCATCACCACATGCCAGATCAGCCGCCACCCGCAAAGATGGCGCGAACAAGTTCGGTCATGGGCGTGGGAGGAGGCTCGCAGATGGGAGGTTCGTCAATTGGTATGCCGGGACCATCATCACTCGCTGGGCCATCGAGCTCGCAACAAATGCCAGCGCCGGCACCAAGACCACGTGGCCCCAAGCTCAAGTTTACACCTGAGGACGACCAGCTGCTTGTCGACCTGAAGGAGAACAAGGCATTGACTTGGAAACAAATCGCCGAATTCTTCCCTGGCCGTTCATCAGGCACTTTGCAAGTCCGTTATTGCACAAAACTGAAAGCCAAGACCACGCAGTGGACAGACGAGACTGTAAGAAAACCTTCTCCCGTTCTTTTCCCAAATTTGGGAGGGTTACATACCCCCGGATTTCCCCCCATTATAGGGCCGTTTCGTATCCCTCTTCGACTTTGAAGACGCTTTAGCTTTTCTAACATCAAGGCCGTGCCGTTGCCAATAAATAAAGGTGTTACGGCTCCGTAATGCTATCCAGGAATACGACCAAGATCGTTGGCGTCTTATCGCTGCCAAAGTTGGAAATGGCTTTTCCCCAGCCGCTTGCAGAGAAAAAGCAAAGGAGCTGCAGGAGCCGTAGGTTCCGAAACAATCACTCGCAGCAACAAGGTCTTACGCCAGCAGATCATTCTCCTCCTTTTCTGCGACTGCCGGTGACTTTTGACGTTGTCTAGAGTTGAAACATTCGGGATTCAATTCTGCTTTATTATTTCGGGGTTCTATTCTTGACTTGGTTCGATTTTTTTTTTTTGTTATTTCTTTAATAATAATATTTTTGTTACGGGAGCGAAAGAGGCGGTAAGAAAAAAGCCTTGAACGTGGGTTGGGCAAGGCCGGGCAACAAGCGCAGCATATATACTTTGATTCGGATTCGGGAGGGGATAGGGGGTTGGTTTTTTTCGGATTTGTGGGGGCAATATCGGCGTTCTTTTCTTTTTTCCCTCTTCCTTCCTCCGTCCGTTCAATTGGATTTGATTTTTCGGTATTACCCTCACTGCTTCTCATCCTTCAAGTTGCTGTTCTTCTCTTTGCCTGCCTTACCTTCCTCCCTTCAATATTTCCTTTTCCTTGTTTCTTTGTCTTCGGGCTTTTCTTTATAACAACCCTTTGCGACTTACCAGCAACATGGGGTGCAATTGGCCTCTTATATCCATCAGCGGTTGAGCACGGCAGTTACCGAATTTGCTTTTTTTTTTTTTTTTGCGGAGGAGGAGGCTGGTTGGGACGAGTGCTAGTTTGTGGACCAGATGTGGCGGTGGTAACGGCGGTGGTTGTTTAGTTGAATTTTTTCTTTCCTTTTTTCCTCTTCTAACCTTCGGGATTCATGGTTACTGGTATGATGTTATGATATACCCTTACCCTTCGTGAGCGTCAGGTCCATTTGTATATCGGTGGTAATTCCTGTCTTCTCTTTAATTTCTATCTCTTATTTTTTGATCTTTTCTGTTTTCAAGAGATATCACCTCCCCCATTTTCTCGCTACTATTTCTTCGCCCCCCCCTTCGATTCATTAGCA
This sequence comes from Tuber brumale, assembly GCA_014065205.1. NCBI lineage: Eukaryota > Fungi > Ascomycota > Pezizomycetes > Pezizales > Tuberaceae > Tuber > Tuber brumale. The sequence continues at coordinate 337,656 of JACCEG010000009.1, read as the reverse complement.
TATTTTTTTTTTTGGTGTTTTACGTCCCCCCCGCCCATTTTCATTATTTTCATCATTTTTCCCTCCCTTGTTCGCAAAAAAAAAAAAAACCTCATGATCATTCATTCCACCCTGCGAATTATTATATAATACCTCTGCGTCTTCTTGCCATTCTTGTTTCTTTCTTCTGGGAGAGGGGCAATACATGTACTTCTACTCGCCTTCTAATTTCTTGGTTATTTTTTTTTCTTTTCTTCTCTTCTTTCTTCCATTCTTCTTTTTTTTTTTTAAGTTATGTATTTATATTCTTTAATTATCATCTTTTTTTTTCTTTTTCGCCTGCATACCCCATTATGTTTTCCTCGGTTGGGTTTCAAAGATTGCGAAAATGATTGTGAATTTTTTGAAGGAAATTCTCTTCTTGATTCGGATTGGTGGAGGAGCGAATAAGAGGAAGGTGTATTAATATCATACCTTTTGTTTTCATTTTCATCTCTGTTTCTTCTCATCTGGTCGATAAAAGGAAACGAGAGGACAAGCAGCAAGCCAATCAACCGATCGATCGGCACAACCGACCGTTTCGAGAAAGTATGCCTACCTACCTGCCTACCCTAGAAGGAGAGATGGAATGTGAAATTTTTTTAAAAAGGAGAAGTTGGGAATCTCCACCCACTTGGTAACCACGCAGCCCCCCTGATAATTCGTCTTGTCCATTTGATCGTGAAGCAGGCGAAAAAAAAGGGGGGGTATGGAAATCCGATCCGAAATCTGTCTGTAGATGATACACCGGCGGTGGGGGGGGCGGTAAAGAAAGAGAAAAAAGCAAACGGAAAAAAACATCGTGGGAATTTCCGTGTTCGAGATATAGTTCTTCTCATGTCTCTGTCAAAGGGTGGTTGCGAGTTGATTAGCCAGCTGAGGTGGTATGTGGTGGTGGTGGTTGATATGCATATAATGCAATGCATTCATGCATTGCATCTAAGTATGTACGGGTGTGTGATGCGTTAAGGACGAGCTTTATTCTTCGTTCCTCCTCGTCCTCCTTCTGCTGCCTAGGCACCCTGGGCTGCCACTGATTTCGCATTATTTTCTCTTTCCCATTTTCGGGGAAGGAGAATAAGGCATTGTAGGCAGGTGCAGTATGTTGCTTTGGAAGTGGCGTGATGGCATCCTGGTTGGTTGGTTGAGTTGGTTGGCGTGCGGTATGACGCCCGGTGCAGTGGAGCGTGGTAACTTAGCTCTGAAGGGAAGGGAAGGGAAGGGAAGATGTGTGTATGTATCTATGTATGTATGTGTTCCTAGCTCGAACTGCGTGCTTGTAGGGGCAAAAAAAAACTCGAAACAAGTATCATGTTATTATAACTGTATCGAGGACTTGTGATTGGCTCTATCGATTGATTTGTTGGTTGGTATGGTACTGGGAGTGGTAACTTAGTTGAAGGAAGATGAAGGGAGGGGGGAAGGAAGGAAGAAAGGAAGGGTATTGTAGGATACTCGTAGGGGATGTGCTGTAGTCTAGGTCTTTCTTCCTTTCTCCCTCTTCCTTCCTTTCCTCCCCTCCACTCGATGTACTCCTAGATGATTGAAAAGGTTGAAAGTGGTGGTGCTATCGCTGTTGTCTGTTTGTTTTCTTTCCCTCTTCCAGCTTTCTCCCTTCTTTCCCACCACTAAGGAGAGGGAGCGCGATGAGAGGTGAGGGTTGTTGGTGTTGAATGCGGTGGAATGGATCACTGAAGGCTATATCCGGGCCATTTATACCCCTGTGGCGTCGTGTCAGCTTACGGGCCAGCATGGTCATGGTTCGGGGGCGGTGCGGTAAGCAGTTCCTGGTATGGCTTGAAGAAACAATGGGTTTGTGCTCTTTGGCTTGTGGCGGTGTCATACTGATTACTGCACTATTGTTTGTAACTCTGGTTAGAGTTTTGCCCTTTCTTCTCATTGGATGGTTGGTTGTTACGGGGTCGGTCGGTTCCATTACCAAATCATCTTTCCTTCCGGTTTGTGGTGGGGGAAGATGGGAGGGAAACCTACCGTATTTTTTCCATCTCGTCCATCCGCTTTCCTTCTTCCAACCACAGCCCATCCATCCGTCCATCCACCCATCCATCGTACAGTTCACATCCTCCACTCAGCTCCACTCAGCATTGGCGAGCCATGTTTACAGGACCGGTGATCAACACGCTTCGTAAGGCCATTGTGCCCGCCGTTAGAGCCAAGCTCGCCCCCGCTGCCGCCACTACAACCCGCACTTTTACAACGGCGGGGATCCTCCGCTCCGACAAGAAGGCCGTGGATACGTGGCCCATCCCCGCCAATGTTAAGACATTCCATGGCAAGTCTCACTTCTGCCCTCCCCCCCTCTGCTCCGCACCCATTGGGTCAGGTTACATCTGCTAACACTGGAATGACCCTTTGTTCGTATTCTATTCTATATAGAAATTAAAACAGAAGAAGACCTCCTCCCCCCCGGAGCCGCCCCAGGAGAGGTCGCAACGGATTACAACCAAGCCACAGGTCTCGAGCGTCTCGAGATTCTCGGTAAAATCGAGGGCATCGACATCTTCGACATGACGCCGCTGGACGCCTCCCGCCGCGGCACCCTCGATAACCCGATCGTCGTGAAGAGCTTTGGGAAGGAGAGATATCTGGGCTGCACTGGGTGCCCCGCTGATAGCCACAACACCATCTGGTTGACCGTCAGCAAGGATAGGCCAGTTGAGAGGTGCCCCGAGTGCGGCGGTGTGTACAAAATGGAATACGCGGGGCCTGAGGAGGAGCATCATGGGCACGATGATCGTGGGTCTTACCTTCCCCCCCTTGGATCTTATTGCGGGATGGAAGAGTATTGGGTAGGCTAATGCGTTATACAGACCACGGCTACGTCGAACCAAAATCTATGGCCGACTTTGTTAGGCCTGAGTACAGATAGACAGACAGACAGGTAGTTGGATGGCGAGACCTGTGGAGAGCCCCGGTTTTCCTCTTTATCTTCATTCCTCTCTCTCTCTCTTTCCCCCTTTCCTCTGATTTGCCGTCACTCTCTCTACCTTCGTCCTCGAATTGAGGATGATCGCTGGGTGCATTACCTGGGCTTGTGAGCTATACCCGTGCGTTGTGCATGGGATGGGTGGTGTGCGGGGCGGGGCGTTGTCGTTGTGAATAGTCATTTAGTTTTTTTTTTTTTGTGGATTTTCTTTTTTTTGTTTGAAAAAAAACCACAAAAACAAAGAATAGCTACATATCCCTTTTCTTCTTTCCATGTACCGAGAGGTACATAGATAGAATGCGCACAACATGATGTCTCTTTGGTGGAATAAGTCTTGGCAGCAGAAACATACTTTCCCGTCGGTCGGTCAGTCAGAGGTATGATAGGCCGTGCCAGTCGATCATCCCAGCCAGACGCGGCATCTTTTCTTTCTTTCCGTTGGGACAGTTGCGGACTGGACATTAAGTTACCGTATAAGTTATCCCTCCTTCTCGCTGAGATCGCTGACCATCAATCAATCAATCAACCCATTCAACTCAATCTCCGGCCATTGGAACTTTGCCCTTATGCCTACGGTATTATCCCGGACGAGTTCAAGTTACAGCACCGTACCGTACCATACCGTACTCGATCGATCCCTCAAAACAGAAAATTACCCCATCATCATCCACCATGTAAAGTCATGTCAAGTCAATCCATACGCAACTTGCTTCATATAAACCCCTCCTATGGCTACCGATATACCGATATCATACGCCGCGATGGGACAAAATACCCCTTACGGGTACGGTAAAAGTAGAGTTACGGTAGAGAGAAACGAAATGGAGTAGGTGGGGGGGGGGGTCGGTGTAAGTTAGTTTTTGTACTTGTACTAGTACTAGTACTTGTTATATAGAGCGGAGGGTGGGTGCGTCTGGCTGAAAGGAAGGAAGGAGTATAGTACTATAATAGTAATAATTTTTCTGTTCCGTCCGGGAGGAACTTAGACTTATGGTACTGTGACTTTATACTGTACTGTGTGCTGTTGCTGTGCTTATGTTTTAATGGTTATGGTAACGGTATTTTGTATTGTATTGTGAGGTGGTATCATACGGTAAGGAGAGATTGGTATCATACCCGTAATTCCTGCCCTGAGGGGAAGGTGGGCGGGTGGTATAGTATAGTTACAGCATAGTACAGTAAGATGTGATTGATTGATAGTTCAGCTAAACTCTGGAATAATAAAAAAATAAAAAAACTATTTTTGTTTGTTTGTTTTTTATTTATTTAATTTTTTGCACAAAATCGTTGGAGAGTACTGTACGAGTACTGTACTAGTACTGTACCCCCCCACCCCCTCCTCTCCAGGGAAAAAAAATAAAATATAAAAAAAATCCCTCACTGCCTTTCATTTTCATGCGCAGTCGGAGGAGGAAGAAGAGGGGGGGGGGGGTAATTATTTGCCGGTTACTCGGACATGAGGATGATACGGTAAGCGTGGAGATGATCTGTCTTAGAATTTTTTTATATGTCGTCCTATGGATGATGTGATGACAGGATAAGGCTGTGGTATTGGTAAGTAGTACTGTAGTACGGTTACCGTACCGTAAGGTGCGGTAATAAGTGGTACAGTACAGGTTGCGTACGGCATGAGCCGTGATGATGATAAAGCGTAACTTAACTTGAGAAAAAAAAAAAAAGAGAGAGAGAGAGCAAATAAGCTATTCATAAACTTTCTCTTCCAACAAGAAAGGGTAGAAAAAAAATAAGAAATAAAAAAGCAAAAAATCGAAAAACAAAAACAAGGACACATGATCACTACCCTGCGTCCCGGTTATAAACCCGCAGAAAACCTCCTCTTCCTCCTCTTGGGGAAAAAAAAAAAACCTCGTGGTCGACAAAGGGCTTCTTGAGCCCCCCCCTCCTCTTCACTGAGCGCTTTTGGAATGCGCGTGCGCTCCCCCTCAACTCATCCGCCCAAGCGCAAATGTCCTTGTTGTGGGGATGAAATTGCAAGCTCTTGCTTGCTTCACCGGGTTGAATAAGCGAAAGTACGGCTGCGGGTCGACGACGCCTGTCCTGGCGCACTATCCTCCCCCGCCGTTGTTGCTGGAGAAGTCGCGGCCGATGACATGAAGAAGAAGCGCTCGCGTCGCCGGTTGATTAGCAGATCCCTGGTCGGGAAGGTGGGGGGGCACGACCGTGCGTGCGCGGTTGTTGCGCATGTATTTGGGCTTTAGGAGTTAGCAGATGGTGACGTCGATTATTGAGTAATCGGTGTGGCTGGCGCAGAAGTGGGATTCTGCGAGCGAGGTTGAGTACTAGGGGGTGGTGGTGTAGGGGAGTTTGAAGGCTTTGATCATGCTGTGTGGGTGGTTGGCTTAGGTAGGTCGAGGATGGAGGGGAGCGTACCAGGCGGATGGCCAGTTCACTGGAACATCCTTGTGAAAAGTCTTTCTAGGCAATCTTTGATATCCAACTATTGGTAGGTTTGAGAAGGGGGGGGGCTGTTAGCCAACAAGCAAAGGTAGGATATGCGTCAAAGGGAAGGGGGGGAGACCACAGCATACGTCTGGATCCTTTTACTCCTCCGATCCAACTCTTTGACGGGGTTCGCACCCAGCGCTCGCTGCCTGCCTAGAGGACGGCGTTCCAGAGGCGAAATGCACGCTCGACAAGCGAGGCTATTCTTACCCCCGTGGTGGCCATCCACCTGCTCCTCCAGGAGCCTCCTGGGTCTCACATGTTTGGGGGGAAATAGGTGAGTCGAAGAGGGAAGCGTGAGTTTCTTGGAACGAATCTGGGTTTTGCTCCGGTAGTGGGCAGAGCTCCAACCCGGATGGGCAAGAGTGGATGTTCTCAATCCAGGCTTTGAACCAAGGAGTATAGGTTTCAAAGGGGGCTCCTCTGCACTTTTGCTGTCATACCAGATCGGTTAGCATCACTGGATATCACTCAACCAGCCAACCAACCTAGGTGTTGTAATAATGGGAAAAATGGAGGACGGAAGTATACTGGAAACAAATCTTAGTTGTAACTCTCTAGGTGGGATGAACAGGTCCCTTAAATACATAAGAAACTCTCTCAGAGATGTCGTACTACGGCGTGTAGACATCTCTGTGACACAGCGTATGGTAGGCTAGATGACGATATCCAGCACCAGGAGGGTGGGGGAGGAAGGGGCACGTACAACCCCACCAGCTCAATTCCTCCTCCTTCTGCCTGCGTGACCCGAGATGCCAGTGAGGGAGTGGCATTGTCCACTAAGCGCAGGTCGCCACGGAGCCGGTGCACCACACAATCCCGATGGTAATGCGCTCGCGTGCGGGCCGAGTGTTCGAATGGGCCGGGGGGGGGAGGTTTTAATGACCTTTTTACCGAACACCGGTTATGCATTCTTCCGCGTGGGCGTTGGAGATTTCGTCCGGGTAGCGCTGTAGGTATTAACCGGTGGAAGATCTGGGAGGAGACAGATAGGGTCGAGGTTAGGCTCTCTTTCTTCTTATTCATGCTCCTACTGCTGGTATAGTAGCATTACACCCCCCCGAAAGCCCCTCCTCCTCAAGGCTCTTGTCGGAAATCCGCCTCTTCGGCATATACTCAATGCTTGTTGCCGATCCTAGTTGTGCAAGCTTCTTCGAATGATTCAGGTGTAGTCGTAGCAGAAATTCAAGCCCCTCGTCAAGAAGCCGGCTGTGCTCATGGTTCCGTCGAGTAAGTATTATAGAACGGCGAAAAACAAAGTAGCATCGATGCGTAGCGATCATGACCCCCTAGTTTGACCTGCTGCCCACGGTACGCGCGTATACTCGAGTACTCGAGTAGAGGGGGCAACGGGTATGTTGCCCCTCCCGCTGAATCCTGAGATTTGCCGGATTACCGTGGATTAGACTATGATAGATTGAGACTTAGCGAGGAAACAAGGGTTAGGGTTTATGATACGAAGAAAAAAAAAGTGTAAATTCATAGATGAGCACTCGGTGGGATCTCCAGGTGGTAATGACGAACAGTGCAACGCCGGAGAGGAAAAATATCTAAAAGATTAGGCCGCCCCTACTACTATCATAAGAAGAAGAGGAAGAAAGAAAGGAAGAAAAAGAGAAAAACCCAAGCGTTGGCTTTTATGGGTGCCCCCGACCTGCCCTAACACCATACTTCACTCACTGTACAGTCGTGTCTGAAAAGTCTACATACCCCCCATGGCAACGCCAATTTATCATACCTTCTCTTTGATTTTGAGTTTCCCATTACATATATTTGTAAAAAATAATCATAGCTAAGTTGTAAGTTGATCTATATCTTTTAAAGAACATGAATATGAAATTTGTTAAGTAATAAACAAATAAATAAATGTCTATTAGAAGTGGTTAAATAAATATAGATTTTAAGAACAATTTGATGATAAAAGTAGACACTACCATTCTGGTT
>JACCEG010000009.1:222654-329457 GCA_014065205.1 Tuber brumale | reverse complement strand
AGAGGAGCAACTAGGTTTCCTATTATCAATTAATTTATTGAGTCATTACATATAAATTTGAGTTGTTGACTACTTAGAATCATGGTGTAGTGTGGTTGCCATGGGGGGTACGTAGACTTTTCAGACACGACTGTACCCTCGCAATGTATCACATAGCTATCATACTTCGGCGATCTACCGTATTTACTCGCTAGATCCACTACAAGTATGGGGATCTGGGGGGGGGATATGCGCAACGAGAATTACCATACTAAGCCACAGTAGGTCTAGCGGAGCAGGTTAACAGAATTGCGAATAGCAGTTAATGAGATTGCCAGGTTTGGCCCGCCCAAGCTATTCATCGTCTGGAAAACACTTATTCCTTCTTAGGGTGTTTTGTCTCCGATTGCTAGGATCAGCGATAGCGGTACTTATGATGTATCATACTCCACTCGGTTATCTGGGTGCACCGTTAACCAAAACCACGACAATCATATATAACACGCACAAACAAACACACAAACAAATCCATAATTTCGTATGATATCATTACTGTACGATAGGGCAAAAAAAAAACAAAAAAAGAGCTAACCACTCCATTTTCCCCACTATTTGTAGATGGGGAATAGATGGATGTGTCTGGGGATAGATAGTAATACTACGAAAGTGTATAAAGGAGCGATTGCATCCCGGGGAGGGGGACGGGGGGGGGTATAAGAGATCCCTCCCATGTTATACATGCTAGACAGATATACTTTAACTTCTACTAACCTTTCTCTCTCTCTCCCACGAAAGGTATCAGGAAGAGAAGTGTACTGGCGTCGAACAAGCTGAAAGAAACATATTTTTGAAAAAAGGAAGGGAATGTAAATATCAATACGTATATATATCAATTTAACTTTTCAAAAGCCTCCCCGCCTTCAGAGGAATTAGCAACGGGGGGGGGGAGAATATTTTAAATATTAGGGAATGCTTAGGGAAGGAAAAGGGTAGAGAGGATTTGTGTGTGTCTTCATTCATGCCCACTCACTCACTACATGTCCGCGCGGGGGGGGGAGGGGGGGGGGAAGGATAGATCAACCACAACATCAGGATCGCAATCGACTCAGGCAAGGAAACCTACGAAAAAGCCAAGTTTTTTTTTCATTTTTTTCAGGTAGGTGATATTTCAACCCACCCTTAAGCCCGTCCGTGATGATCCCATCGTCAAGTATTTTTAAGAATTTAACCCCCCCCCAGTCCCCCGCAACCGGGAGGATGGGGGGGGGGGAATGGACTTAGAATATCGTAAGGAGTAAATAAATAAATAAATAAATAAATAAATAAATAAATAGGAATTCAAACCCTATGAGGGAGATGATTGTTACCTAGTAGGGATGGTAAAAGAATTAATAAATAATAAATAATAGATAGTGAATATCATAGGTCAAAGCGAGGATTACTTTTCGGATAAGGACTTGTATGTATACCGGTATCTCATCAACCAGATTTAAGAGCTAGCGGTCGGGGGGGAGGGGGGGGTATGCGAGAGGAGGAAGAAAATAATGTATTATAATATTATTATAATATTATTATAATATAATAATGAACAAGTTCAAAGAAAATGGGAATATCAAATCAGTATATAATATTATGATGGGAAAGAAAGATGGCAAAAGGGGGAAATAATTTGTGTGAGAGAGTGTCACTGGTTGATTGATTGATTATATCGTATAGTACGTGTGACTAAAGGTCTTTTAATAAATAAATAAATAAAAAATTAGATTAGGTGGTAAGTTATGGTAAATGTAAGAGCACCAGAATCATCCTGACTTAAGTTATGATATCATACGATCGCTCGGCTTAGGGGATTGTGCCCGGCTTTTGGGTTTGGGTGCCACGAGTATGATACTATACTATACTATACTATACTGTACTGTACCGCACTAAACTTGTGCACATACACCATCACCATCTACAAAACCACCCTTGGACGTAGGTTCGCTGCATCATATATTCATACCCACCCCAACTAATTTACCTACCCTTACCCTCCATCCCTCTCTCCCTTCCTAATCTAGCATGTACCGTGTCAGTATGATATGACGCATCATGTATTGTCACATCGCATCATGATCCGTCACTCGCGCTCTAAAGAAAAAACGGACATCCCCATCCAATCCCCCCACTCTCCTAGTGTAGTAGCAGTATGTGGTAAGATATGATAGATAAACAAATGGGTGAACAAAGAGTTTACCGAGAACGCCGCCGTTCATTTCGTACTGTGTAGTTAAATGGTGAAGAAATGGAAAAGGAAAGAAGGCGCGGGGGGACAACGCAGATAATCTAATACCCTGATGGCAAAGAAATGTACGTATGGGGGGGGGGGGGAAAGTAAGAAAAGAAGGAATAAAGTGAAATGAAAGATTTTTCTCCAAGTTATCCTATCCATCCATCCAGTTCACGGCATCGCCGCTACCTCTACTGACTCCCCACCGCGACCCTTTCTCTTTCGGATCAGAAGCCGGTATCATGCCATAGTCCCTGAGCCTTCCCAATGTGAACCAAAGAAAGGAGGAAAAGCCATATTTCTACTCATAATTCCCTAAAATGCGGCGGAAATCGTATCATTGCACACTTCATATCACACGTCACGGCTATATTCATCTCCCCCGAGAATCTGTCATTGTCATCGCCTCCTGTCACCCGCAATAACGTCCACGGCTACCGTCTCAAACCTGATATTCCGCTTCCACGTCTGCGTGCACTTTTCCACACCACCGCTCTCTATCCACCTGGCGAGATTCTTGCACTGGCTCACGTCAAAGACTTCGAGGTTATGGCAGCCTTCCACCACCGCTTCCACACCCACGCCTGTAACGCGCACGCATCCACGCACGGAAAGTTCGCGAAGTTCAAGTAGATGCAGACCTATTGCTCTGAGTGATGAGTCAGACACGGCAGATCCGCAGAACGACAGTTTTAGGACGGATAGGTGCGGGCAGCCAAGCGAGAGGACTTCTGTTGCTGTATCTGATAAGGCGCAGCAGAAAGACTGCATGAGTGAGGTTAGCTATGGTTTCAAGGGCGAGGGGAAAAGGGGCCTCTGGAAGGGAGTGAGGAAAGCTTTACCAGATCAAGGCTTCGGAGACCCTTAGCTGCATTCGTGAGAAATACTACTGCGCTGTCGGTGAGATAGGTGCAATCTGCTAGACATAGACTTCGTAGCCTCTCAAAGCGCGTCATGCTCCAGCTCTGGAATCCTTGGTCTGTGATGGTGGTGCATCGCGTGAGATCCACATGCTCCAACCTGCGGGCTGCGTGCGCCGCAAGATGGGACATGGTGCGGTCAGTGACATGCTTGCAATAACTTAATGTCAGCCGGCTGAGGTTCGGACATCCGATCACGGTGCCTGGGGCGGGATACATTGGTGGTGGTTGGGGTGGCGCCTGCTGGCCGGGGTTGTATCTTGAAGGGTTATTCACTGCGGCGGCAGCAGCTTGTGCCTGCTGTAGTTGCTGTTCCGCGTACATTGGGTGGAATTCGGGGACAACCCAACCAACGACCCTCGCCAGAAGTGTATCGCTCACTTTCCGGCAGTTGCTGAGATCGATTTCCTCGAGCCCTTTTGCACGGTTTGACATTTCAAGTATGGCCTGCCCGGTAATGTCCCAAACACTCTTCATCTTCCAAACTTTGACGTTTGCGCCGCAGGTCTGCGCGAGGACCATGAAGCCCTCATCACCAATGTGAAAGCAGTTTGATATATCTATCAGACTGGGCCTATGCCCTACAAAGGGTGCAATTGCATGTATCAACACGTTGTCATTGATCACTCGGTTATAGGGCTTCAGGTCGAGAGTGGTCAGCAGGTATGGAGAATTGGTAAGCAGCCTTGACCAATGTGTCGACACCTGACGCACTCGCATCAACTCGTGAAGTTCCATGTGTTTGAATATTTGAATCAGGATATCATCCTTGAATTGACCAATATTGAACCTGGAGGGTTTCCGAGAGAGTATACGCGCCCGTTTTACCGTGGCGTGATGTTCCGGGGGAGTGGTCACATGTTTGGTCTTTACCGGCGAAGGTGTCGTAGATCTTGAAAGAGGGCTTGGATTCTCTTCCGTTGGCGAAGAGCTGCTTGACGTGGCGCTCGATTGTGGTGGTGGTGGTGGGGCAAGCGAGCCTCGCCTAGACTTCGACCTAAGCGATTCAAAGTCTGCAGGTAGGTATGGATCCGGGTCAAAGGGTTCGACAAGATTCGAGTCGTTTGGTCCCGTTAATCGTGACTCGGGAACCGTCAAGTTCATTGAAGACGCTTTTGGGAGATCTGATATATCCAATCTATCAATTGACTGAGTAGGGGTTGCTGGTGCATCCCTCATGAGAACGTTTTCGCCATCCCCATCCATGCGGTCCCTTGCAGTCGTCTCCAACTGTTGTTGCACTTCCGGAGGACACTTTTTCCACAATTCCTCCAGTACATCGCCCTCAATCACTAGACATTCCACAGGTGTTATCGCGCGAACTGTGGCTGTCCTCCTGGGTGCCAAAGATAGAGCCACAACCTCCCCAAAATGTTGGCCCTTTCTCAGTCGTGCCTTGACCTTGCTCTGCCTTGGGTCCATAACCATTTCGTCCACAACCTCAACCTCACCGCCCACAATAAAGTATATCTCCCTCCCCATCGAGTATTGCTGTATGATGGTCTGAAAGGGCGCATACGTCCGGGGGGCTGCACTCAATCCTAAAAAGTGAAGGTTTTCCTGCGGTAAATTTGCAAATAATGGTAGTTCCTTCAGTAATTGCCGAATGTTGACCTGCCCGCTTCCCAGAGCTGAATTGGTCACCCATTGGCTCCCGGGCTTCGGGGTGGGACTAGGACCTCCAAAGGCCCTTGGGGTATCGGGCCTGAGATATATGTTATCTCCAATTTCGACATCTCCATCCGAGTCAACCGCCCTTTTTACCCCCCCGGTTCTCGGGCTGCTTTCCCTCTCCTTTTTCTTCTTGTTGAGCAGCGTCAAGCGCTCCTCCGCCTCCTCCCTAATGGCCCTTTCCACTTCGGGAAACTTAGGTAGCTCGCGCTGGAGCGCTTCCTTTGTCAAAACGACAAGCAAACATCTGCTCCGGGCAATGATCGTCGCCGTTCGTGGTATGTCCATCAGTATGCCAATTTCTCCAAAGAATGCTCCCGGCCGCAATTCTGCATAGGTGCTTTCCCCATCCCTTGAAGTGACTGCCACAGCGCCTCGGACGAGCCAATACATAGCCTTTGCTTCATCGCCCTCGGTGAGGATATAATCTCGTGGCGAGTAAGGCTGGGGCCTTAGGTGGGTTGCAACGGCTGACAAGAACTCCTCGGGGGCACTAAGGAACAGAGGGAAAGACCGGAGTCGCTCCAGCAGCACAAGTGGCATGCCATTGGAAGTGGTAAGGGGGGAAGGACGGGCGGGCTTAGCAGGATTCGTCTGCGACTCGAAGTGATGTACAATCTCAATCGTGTTCACATGGCCGTTAGGGTCGTCAGCTCCAGGGGGGGGGGCTGGGGAGAGGACTATCGGGGGTGCACGTCGCCTGTGGTGCATCGTTCGTAGGACGTTGCGAGGGAAACTATATTATGGAACAGGTAAGGGGGAACGACCGGGGGAGAGGCGAGAGCAGTTCTTTATGTCCTGGGGGATATCCGAGCCCTGAAACACGGGCAAAGCAGAACACAGACTCACGCGCGCTCACGCACACACACAGACAGTGAGGGAGAGAGAAAGAGAGAGAAGAACAGAGAGAAAGTAGACACACAGGCCAAAGGCGGAACAAGCAGCTGACACGAGTTTCTGTCCGACGAATAGAATGCAGACACTCCCGATAAGCAACGTCAAACTAGCGTCGATATTAGACTTTGGGGAGTTGTGCGACGACAAAAGATGCAAGAAACTTCTCAGGGACCACCTCAGTGCAAGTGCCCAGTCCTGTAAACCCCCGTTATCCGCCGCGATATGAAGCGATAGATGACAGTTTGGCGGGGAAGGAAAAAAAAAGAGACTTTTAATCTACGCGAGTTGCGTAGTTTCGGGTTGGTGGACAAGGAAAAAGGTCTGAGATTCGGGATAGAGAAGGGGGGGGAATGGGATGCGGGTAGCTGTTCCTTTTTTTTCTTTTTTTCTTCCCTTTTTTTTTTTTTTCCTCCTCGTTTCCTTTTCCCTGACTGTTGCTACCGGTATTGCTGCTTAATCTCCCTTTGCCTATTAGGTTCGTCCAAAGTCTGAAATTTCCTTTCGATCCTTTCGAGGGAATCCCAAGCAAGTCCTTCTCACGTTGGGGAGTCTGTTCCTGCGCGCAGGTTTCACCGAGGATGCGAGTCGCCAATACAGATCCGTAAGAGAAATAGTGGAAGGGAGGGCCGTCAACGGAATAACGGGGGCGGGGAAGGGAGGAGGATGTAAGGGAGGGGAAGGGTGGGGTGAGGATGGCGGAGGGGTTTAAAGCGTGTGCGGAGAAGGGGGCCCCTGTTTCACGCTTTCTCAATACCGCATCCTTAGCTGCAAGAGTAGTTGCGCAGGCGCTGAAGAAGGGACTTTTTGGCGTGATAATAGCAATGGTCTAGGGGTGAGTGGTGAGGTGAGGATGAGAATAAGAGGACGATGGAGCTTTTTTTTTTTTTTGATTCCTTCCGGTGGAGAGTGAATGGGAAAAGGGGGGGTTGGAAGGGGAAAAAGGAAGGATGGGGGAACGAGGTGGGTAAATCTTGATACAGGATCGGAGCTCTGGAGACTGGTGGCACGAGACAAGACAGGAGCGGCAAGTGAGCGGCAAGCTTCCAGAAGTTCTGGAAGAATCAAGTATTGGGAGATTTGGAAGGGATGTGGCAATGGAGGCAGGAGGGATGGATAGGATACCGTGTCACACAATTATGGTGCTCGGACAGAGAAATAGATATGGAGGTTGTGGCGGTGGGAGGAGAAATAGCGTTCTTGGTGATGATAGGGTGGAATGGTAGTGAATTGGAGTGGGGATACTGGTAGCAGTATACCTGCAGGGAATGAATGTGGTCAAGTTATTCTACCGAGCTATCATACAAGCTTTGAAGCGAAATCAGCCAAAGGGGAAGCGATGTCGATGAATGTAACAGGGGTTTATCTCCAGTGCGGAGCGGGGGGTGAAAACGGGAGGAGGGCCTTGAGACTCGGACAAATGAATGAGAGCCTATGATATCCTATCTCACGGAAAAGCCCAGAGGGGGAGGGGGGGGAAGCCAGGGAAACTTGGCCGGAAGGGGAGATGGGATGGAGGGAGGGAGAAGATATCATCGTCATGACTGGGGTTAGCACGCATAGCATGTTAATACTGTGGTCTACCGGGGAGTTACCCATAACACCATACAAGCGACTTGCAGATTTACCGGAAGACCCTCGTTCGCATCGTATTTTATCGTGTCGGTGAAACGGGGCCAGGGCACAGGGCACTCGAGTGCTGCACATGAAGATATCATATTATTCTATCATTTGTCGTTTAACATGTAATACGGCAATTATAGGCCTGGATACCACAGGTACCTCTGTAGGCCCCATACCGATAATCGCCCAACCATCATATCCCCAATCCTCGCACGCACGGGGAGAACAGAGCCCATAATGCCGGTGCATATGGGCAGAAGGCACACTGCATAGGAGGAAAGGTGCTATGCCCTCTCTCTCGCCCTCTCTCCCTAACCTGCGGCGCTGCCGGCAAGAAAAGGCTCGGGCGGCAGATGCAAACCAAGCACGGTACCGGTGCCGGTACTCGAGTATCGGTATGTGTGGTATTGCTGTGAAGGAAGAAGAAAAACGATGAAACCACACCCCCAGGAATGACAGCCATACTCCGTGTTCAGTCAGCGCCTGGCAGCCATAGACTAGACTATCAGGAGCACATTTCGCACTGCCGGGGTGAAGGGGTGCAACGTGAACGATTTCTCAATCGATCAACCAGTCAATCAATCAACACCACCCTGTCGGTTCTACCGGTACCATAACTTACCGTATCCGTCTTCCTCTCTTCCTAGAGATAAAAACAAAAACAAAAATAAAAAAATGAATAGGAATAAGATCAAAACCTACGGTACTCGAGTACCGGTACTGTACCCTTCTGTACATATGCACATAAATCCGCCATCACCGTCATACCGCTATATCAAAAGAAACTGCAACAAGGCTACCGAAATGTGACGCGAATGACGATATCCTACATACTATGTGCTACCCAAGAGCAACTTGAGTACCCGTAGATTTGATACCGGCAATCCATCACATTTTCGCCTCCTCGCGACGAGGAGGGGATGGAGATCGAGGGAGATAAAAGGAGGAAAAAGAAATTCCAATGACAACGACAACCCTTCTCCCCCCTGTCATTCTCTCTTCCCTTCTTTCCATCCCTTCCACCAGTCCACCCTCCCCCCTCGCTTGCTCGGCATGCATCGATACCCGCTGCCCGAATGAACGAGAGAGCAACAACACACCATCCCTTTCCTTTCATTTTCCTTTTTCAATTCCTGCATGTTGCTCGGTTCAGCCCATCTGCCCAATTTTCTTGAAAGAATTTTCTCCACCACCGTTCCAGATTGTGTGCCAGCTACCTTCCGGTACCGGCTTCCCTGACCGACACTGCATCTTACTTTTTCCTTTTTTTTCTTTCATGCCATCTGCTTTCCATCTCCAATCTTCCCATCTACCCTAACCCTATACACGAAAAACCCGAGCTTGTAATTCACATCATACTAAGCCCTAGCAATCGAAACCATCGCCTTACTGCAGCCCTATGATTTCGAGTATTCCCACCCGGGTTGTTTATGCCGTTTACTGGCACCGACCATTGGTTGTGGGAGGAGGAAAATAAACTTTATGAGGGAAGAGGGAGTTGGCCTGGCGGATGAGATGGGACGAATGGTCAGCCCTATCATCCTGTGCCGGATCGAGATATTATAACTGATCATTACCCGATGCTAGCCATATGTGAAATACTTAATGACTCGGATATTTTCAGATAGTTTGGGAATTTGCATTCTGTGACATGTACCAGTACTCGAGCAAACTTGGGTTCTAACATGAACCACATGAATCTGGGAGCGGGCTTGGGCGCACAGCTTTGCTGCACGAGAAGAGGCTAGCTCGTACCGTGAGTAGCTAGCTGCAACCGGGCTTTCGTCCTCAATCTTGGCACAGAGCAGTTTTCCAAGTGCTCCGGCCTCTCTTCCGTCAATGTGGAAAGGTGTAAAGTGCGAAAATCGAGTGACATCCTATGAATATCAGAGCAGATCCTCCAATAGAATCGTCAACCGCTGGTTGGATGGCTAAAGGCATCAAAACTTTGCCGTGAGGCCAATCTCTTGCATTATGTGCTAAGGGAAAAGCGGAGAAATGTGAAGTTAGATGTGGTACGTTGCTCGGAATTCTGCGGGCTGGCGGGGTTCTGAGTAAGAATTTCCGGCATTGAGAAGGGAGTCAGATATCTCGGCTCTTGCGGTTGCTCAATGAACGAAAAAGCAAGCCTTTTGTGTGATGGTGTGAGGATAGGTCTGCTGATCCACGCGTCGGGCGATCTGCTGGTCAATTCTCAGTAATACGTGATAAGGCTGTCCTTTGCTAGATAAGGGGGGGCCCTTGTAATTCCAATTTTGCAACACCAAAGAAGAGGCTTTTGGGATTTCAAGCCATGATTCCCTAGCCCTGTAGGGGGTCTCGAGCATACCGTGGTGAAGTGTGGAGGGTAGCTATGAAAAATAGAGAAAAAAAAGGTTCATGAGGGGGCCTCGGTGGGTGGTGGGGTGGTAGATATGGTTTTAATTGAGTTGGAAGAGATCACCGGAAATTGTTGACTCGTTAAAGCGATCGTGCGTGGTTGAGCTCGATGGCGAAGATAGAGAGGGGTAAGTACAGGGGAACGGGTTGCTTCGATCAAAGTAGCTGGGCAGCCTCGTCATCGATCCTCTCGGTTCTTCTGAGCGTCAGATTGATTAATGGTGGGAACCCCTATCCCCTTTCACGTTATAGCAGGGCTCCCGATAGCTGATGGCATGATACTAGAGTAACAGACGGTGTGGATAGACGTGCGGAGAAATTGAGGGAGGGAGGGAAAGGAGAGAGAGCAAAGCGATGCTTCAACGACTATTTAACTCGAATCAAGTTTTCAACCGATCCCGAAACAAAACCGTTTGAACCGACAAGGCTGAGTGGAAAGGGTGAAGGACAAGGCACGGCTCACCCCTTAGCAACAGCCGGTACTCGGGTGCGGTAAAAGGCAACGGGAGCCCGGTATTGTAATGAAGGAGGCAATAATACTGCCGAAGGACGCTACGGTGGTCACCGGTGTTCCGAGCGGTCCTGCGGCCCCACTAGGCTTAGCAGGGGGCTGCCAAGAGCCAAATACAGGGCATGATTGCCTCACGCAGTCTGTCAAGGGCGGTGATGTCTCGGGGCGGCCGTCGTTGGAATCTAGAGTGGGTCCTGAGGGTTGAGACAGTGGCGTTTAGGGGTACCGGTACCCGAGTAGAGGGTAGGCTGCGGGTTACGACAAGGGACCACGGGAGGGGGGTGAAGGACCGCGGGGGGCGGTAGATGACGGCATGAATGGTGTTTTATGGGTTCGGCTCTCCTCTCTATTCCGGGGGCTGGTTGGGCAGCCGAGCGGTGTGGGCGTACTGGTTCTGGGGGTCTTGAAGTTGAAGCCATGACTGCGCATTCTGTTGAAGGCATAAAATTCTCGGATTTTGCGTGTTGTGCCTCAGTTAGATAACGACAACTTTGCACGGATCCCACAATCTGGCAAGTCACTACCGGTACTCGGTAGTTGGGGTAGTAACCATGTCTCCTAGCTATTGTGGGAGACGGAAGCATCGATTGAAGGAAGCAGGGCAGGTGGAGTCTGGATTGGAGGGGCTACGATCGCATTCAGGGTGATAGGTGGTTAGAGTGCCGCGCTAGCTTGGGGGGTATATTTTGCTCTCGCAGTCTAAGGGGTGGCGGGGGGATGGTGGCTGATAAGTGTGGTTTACCTTATCATATAGGACTCCTGTGGCTATAGTCCTCTGGGCACCCGAAAAATGGATGGCTATTGCACGTAGCTCGCTTCATCCTGCCCCCGGATTGGCGGACTGGATACGGTAGTTAGAAAGGCTGGAATTTACAACAATCTTCTGGACCCCCCCCTTGCCTATAGGCACCATGGGTGACAAAACCCGATAACTAAATTTTGTCCTTATGCCATTCCAGAAGCATGGGATGTGATAGGTTCTCTGGCTGATTGTGAAAGGTGTCAGGAGCAATCTAAGACCGGCCGGTTAAAGATCTGGCTGGGACCTTGCTCTTCAATGCCGTATTCAATACCGTATTTCAATGTCTTCGGGGAACAGGGGTGTCTGGTCTTTCTTGAGGGCTGAAGGAGCTGTGGGGATGGGGAGGGCGATCTGGACAGCATATCTTTCACTTCATGTACTTTCACTGGTATTACACATTCTAAATCCTGGGCTTTGCTCCACTGATAAATCTGTCCTTATGATAGCATATTTTTGCTCACACGTTTGGGTCAGGGTAGGTGCGCCCTCATAAACAATCACTCGCCCACCCTTAGGGTCGAATGGTAAGTTTACATAGAGCACTGTGTTCGGCGCAATCGACACAGCACCGTTACTCACTGTAAACCTAGGATGCTCCATTAGCTGAACCGGTGTCATAAAAAACGCTTTAGGTCCCAATGGAGATCTAAGAGGAGAAGATTTCCATACGGCTTATAAAGAAGGAAATGGAACCTGGCTTAGGTTTTTAAATAATATACGATTAGCCCAAGTGTTACGGGCACCATAAACATATTGTGGATGCGAGTTAGCACCTCAGTAGCACCTTCCTGCATATATTCCTCCTCATATCCTACGAAAGCCTCATCTTAAAGACTTTTCCCCCCGGCAATCCTCTAATCTCTGTAGGTTGGCGGTCTAAGATGCGTACTTGTGGGGAGACTTAATTCATCACCGCATTCGACAAGATGAGCCCTACGGCATAAGACACTACCACTCGGCGTCAAATTTTGTGCGGTGAGATATTTTTTTTCAAGAATGGTTCCTCACAGCTGTGATTTATGGTGCGGTATTAGTTGTTCGCAGTGCGGCGTCATACAGTATTATTATTATTCGGACACTAATGTCCCGGAAATGGCAAGATTTTCCCTACGTGGCTAGGGAGATTATATGGGTTCATGACTCCCGAGCCGAGCGCCGGGCAGAATACCAGAAGAAGGAGAGGAATTGGGATGTGTGCAAAAGGAACATAGGAGTGGGATATATAAAATACCTCCCATACTCGCTCGTAAGTAGATATTCCATAGCGGGGTGTGAGCCTTGGATCACTCTTGACAAGTTGGGGCAGGATATGATATCTACAGTACCATAAACTCGAAAAAAACTCACTATGCGCGTAGGGGTGTGTGGGCAGGTATGATAGGTAGGTAGGGATATAGAGCATTTGGACTGTGGTACTAGGGGTCCAAAAGAAGCCGGAGATTGCAACGACAGTTGTTTTTGAGCCCTGCTCAGAGATGCAATTTTCGAAGCGTATTCGGGAGATCAATATGAATGAAAGAGGAGCGGAAGAAGGAGGTACAGTACATCAGCGTACGCTAAGTATTGTACTGCTCTCCAAAATCGGTTTCCCATTCAGGCGATCTGCATCCATGAGACTTAGACTATATGCTAGTACAGTACAAAAGGGATTGGTTGCATAGCGGGTTTTTTTTTTAGAGTTTATATGGCACTCATGGGGTGAAGTTGATTTCAAAGTTAAAGGAGGGTCCTTATTGTTTTTGGTTTTCTTAATGGGCAAGTCTGGAAAGTGTGGGGATCACCTCAACCTCACACCTTCAAGCCGACACTTGGAGGGGCAGTGGGCATATAAGCACGATCATTGCTATTCAGCTATATCCGTAGTGGAAATCAACTACCATCGGACTTAGTTAAACAGTTAGTCTACCCTTTGCATTGCTTTTGCGAGTGCCAGAAACACTTGCAATTTATGTCCCTTTTCTCTATAATATTATCTAGATAATCTCTAGGTCTATACTCTAGAAGTGAAAGAAGGGGAAAAAGGGGATTGTGGAAAAGATAAATATAAAAAAAGAGTATGATAGAGGAACACTAAATGTAGATAGAGGATTTACAACTAGAAAGCAACAATAAAGGTAAATAAATAAATAAATAGGATGGAAGTTTTTCAAGCCTACACCGGCTTATCTCGTCGACATAAGAGTCCGTATCGAGGGTTTGGGCGGGAATGTAATAGATATGTGAATTACCAAGGCGTATGATTTCCTTTAACTAAAGGAGAATGTTTGAGATGGGTTTCTGTCGTAGGCTTACCCCCGATGGAAAGGAAAGATGGAAATTACAACAAAGCGGCCGTTTGAGCTGTGGGAAGAAGCTGGGCGCAGATAGGCGAGGGGGGGGGCGATGGCGGCGATAGGTATGTTTATGGAGCTGCTGCGGTCCTTGCAGAAATGGCACATAGGTTATCTGCGCCCGGGGGTGGTAGGTACTCGAGTAGGTAGGGCGATGCCACCTCGACCTCAGGCTGTGTTGGGGGTGGTAGTGAGGGTTATAGTAGCGCTATCACTCCCGCATGGCCACCCTCAGTGGCCCACCTGGGCGGCGGCGTTCGGCGTCCCACCCGAGTAGTATTTTCACCAGTCCCCCGTGACCATTGCGGGCAGCGTACCAGCGTGGCGTTCGGCCGTGCCTATCTAGTTTGTTGGGGTTGACGTCGCCCCGCCCGAGCAGTATTTTCACCACTCCCTCGTGCCCATTGTAGGCAGCGGCCTGGAGTGGTGTTCGGCTGTACATATCTGGTTTATCGGGGCTGACGTCATCCCGTCCAAGTAGTATTTCCACCACTCCGGCGTGCCCATTCCCAGCAGCATAAAAGAGAGGTGTTCGGCCAAAGTCCCCAGGTTTGTTAGGGTCGATATCCTCCTGTTCGAGTAGCATTTCCACCACTTCCTTGTGTCCATTCCAGGCAGCCCACACGAGTGGAGTATTATCTGCACAGTCTTTTTGGTTGCTATCGTAACCTTCCACCGCTACCAAACTAGCTACAATCTCAACGATCCCGAAGAAGGATGCGTAGTGTAGGCCACTGAATAGGGAAAGTTTATCGAGGTCGACACGGTATAGATACCGTTTCTGTGCTTCCAAGAGGATTTTTGTGGATATGTGATTACTGTGCTTGTAGTCGTCAAATAGCTTCAGCGCAAGCAGTTTCGCGCGATCTGAAAGGTCCCTTTTTGCGTGGATTCCCCAGTTTAGAGAAGAATATTCGAGAAATGGAATGCCTTGGGGGTCGAGAGAGGAACTGGCCGAAAGAGATATGACCTGCCGGGAGTTCAGATAACTTAAGCAGGTTTCTGCCATTATCGAGTGAGCTTTACAAAAGAGCTCGGGATGAGCCCGGAGGTATTCTTGAAGGGTAAAATGGATTAGCCGGACCGTGGAAGCCTCCTTCTCCACGGCAACAAGTCCTTGGCAACAGGCTATCAATGTCCCAATTGAAGGAACATTATCGGGATTGAGATCCGGCGACCCTATTTCGACTGCTAGGGCGTGACACAGTTCATCTGGCTTCAAAGGCCGCTCCGAGTGAGAGACCCACATCAAGGCGGCCATTCCAATCCTCGCTTTCTCCCCACCTTGTCCTTTTATCCGATCCAGCGTTGCACTATAATCTTCTCCCAACCCTAAGCCATCAGTCATTGTGTTGAGCTTTTGTCTCCTGCGATGGATTGTGGTTTCTTGCAGGATCGCATCGATATTAAGCGAGACTAGCAGGAATCTGGATAAGTATCTGTCAGTGGATAACTCGAGGTAGCTTTCCCAGTGCCGTCGCTAATACTTGCATTTCAGAAATATCTTCGGGAATTTTCTTCAGGATGTCTGCCTCAAGACTATTGGTCATCGCATCTGGGGTTGTGTCCTCGTGTAGCCTGCTATGAACATATCTAATAATATCATCCCGCTTGGGACTTATGGATACACTCGTTACCCTCCCACCAAGACACCTTCCGATCTCGGGTCGAATGTGTGGTCTCCCGGTCACGAATATCCGAGTGCCTAGAGACTTTTGGAGAATTTGGTTTAGCGAATCAAGAAGCTTGACTCGATATCCTTCCGCACATTCATCTAGAGCGTCGATGCATATGAAGGTGGGCTTTTTGGAAGAGGTAGTTTGCATCATCTTCACCATATCGGAAAGTTGCGGGCCCCGGCCCCCAATGGCATTTTGTTGGTTTCGATATGTTCGCGATATCTCCTCCGGGGTCTCCCTCAGCCCACAAACCAGCTGTTTCAGTAGGGATCCCAGTACTATCGTTGGGGACTGCTCCTTTTGGGCGGCGAAGTCAAAATAAAAGCATGCAATGGTGGTATTTTGTCCTCCGGCTTGATCGCACAAGCTGTCTACCACCAATGAGCTAGCATCGCGGCTTGTCAGCACATGCCCTTTTTCTTTCATCTTGGGGTCCGTCCTTGTTACCTAATAAAGGTCTTACCGACACCCGGATCTCCATAGCAAAACAAAACTGGGTTATCGGATTCACCTCCCTCGCCGCCCGCGTACCAACTTCTAAATTGTTTGGTTCGTAATAGCCATTCTCCTACATTTTCGACTCGGCGGGCTTGAACGTCCTGATGCCGTAACTTGGGATCTAGTGGGGATAGCCAGGATAGGATATTAGATCGGTCATCGGGAACGGTGAAATTGAGAGTGGTGTTCAAAGAGTTGATATTATTACTGAATGATTGGGACATTTTCTGGATGTTGTGGATGATGGATGATGGTGTCAGTCTACTACCGGTATCATACTTATTGGAATCCCCGGTTTCCCGAAGAAAAGAGGGGGTCTTTTGTGGAACCAATGGAACCCTTAGGACCAATCAATCTCCCCCAAATTTGCGCCAACAACACACTAGCCGCGCCTCCCACCCCGGTAGCAGAAGAAGCCACGCACAAATCTTCCACTACAAGCTTTATGAATGGGAAACCGTCAGGAAACCCACGTTCAGTGAGGTGACGAAGTCATCGTTGATGGCCACTTTTCCACCAAAAAATGCTGTTTTTCACAGCACCAGAACTCGACCACTTGCAGTGGGAGTAAATCAATTCTTCGCAGAATAGTGCTTTTGGATATTCTAATTATGGGATTTAAATTTTGAAGTGTGTGGTGCAATATTCCCTGAACTGTAGTGATGCAAAATTGCCGATTTTCAAAACAGGTATCTTTTGTATGACTCCCCATACAAATTCTAGGTGCTTAAGTCTAGTTTTGGAATTGGTCGAGCTAATTGCCGGGAGCTACCCACGGAACAAACGAAGTTGTTATAGAGATTTGGATTCTATAATAGAAACACTAGGTCTTCGGCTATCTATTGAGATATTTTTTCGTTATAATTGATCAAGAGGCGGGGGGTGCAAATCGAGATTTCCGTGAACCCCGAATTTCGACTATTACGTGGTGCTTTGCCGGGTACTGTACTGTATGAGTACTTAGATACACCAACGATGACATTTTTGTCCAAGAACTATACGGTACTGTACCACCTAACTTAAAAGCATCGCGGCATGGCCATTTGTGATGTTGGTACGGCCCGGGGAACCCTTCCCCGCAACCTCGTGTTAGGCATTGTGAAGAGAGGGAGGGACCTTCCTTTTGATATTCATCGAGACCGCTAAGTTTAGCACAGTACGGTGTGCCGTACTGTACAGCGCACTCAGTGTGTAGTGGGGTGTTACGGCAGGTTGCTACCTCAACTATAATAATCAACCCCATCCCCCCAATCTGGGGGTAAGTCTATCAAAACCAAATACCGGTTCACCCAGGCAGGCAGTGTTTAAAAGAGCCATTGGATATGCTGATGAACCTATATAAGGGGCCTAGGATAGTTCGGGATTCGGGGTTTTTCCGCGGATGGGTATTGTACCCGTGACGGCGGAGTAAGTCTCCGGTAAGCGGCCCTGGAGGACGTTACCATAGGGAGAACACCCCCTAACGAACGGCCCCCCTCGGAGGCGGGCGGAGCTATTATGATTTATTGTAGTACAGTCACACCTCGCTGTCCCAGATCTCGATAATCCGGATACCTCGCTGTCTCGTATGAATCTCTGTGAACTCTGAATTTCTTTCCACCAAAGCCTGACCCGTTGTCCCGGATTCCTCGCTGTGCCGGACGGATTCTTCAGAATTTGGTCGTCCGGGATAGCGAGGTGCGACTGTAGATGCAAATAAAACCTTAAATCTACATTGGGTCTGCACTTGGGGTGCTATTGTCTCCAAGCAGGTCACTTAGTAATCGCAGCTCTGCCCTTGTTTTGTTTTATGATCGCGTCACAGACCGTCGCTCTTTAAGGCTAAGGTTCGTACTGTAAATCTGCATAGAGTACGATTCTACACAGCACGCTAGGGTTTGACAAACTCATCGTAGGCCTACAAGACGCCGGTAGCCGGGCTAGTGTAAAAAAAAGCACTTTGGATCCCAACGGAGATGCAAGAGGAGGGGGAGCTCCCACCGCACCGCATATAGAGGAGGAAAAGAGAAATCCAACCGGGGTTCCCAACTGCACGGCTGACCCCAGTCACCGCGGGGCAGAAGTGTCGCGGAATCCGAGTCAACTCCTCCATAGTACAGTCACACCCCGCTGTCCCGGACTTCGCTCTCCCGGATTTTTCGCTGTCCCGGAGAGATTTTGGAGATTGATCCAGGCTACATAGAAATACACCTCACTGTCCCGGATTTTGCATACTTCCGGACTGGATGGAAATTTGAAAAGGTTTAACCGCTGCTCACATAGAAAATATATTTGCTGTCCCGGATTTCTCTGTTCTACTAGCCTAATTTGACTTCTGATAGCATATTAGAGCTGCTAAAAGGCATGGTTGATGCCCTCTGTGGTCCACCGAGTAGGAACACAGGAATATTCGTTCTGATCCTTCCCATGCTGATCCTCCCCACCCTGGTCCTCCCCATCCTCCTCCCAGTCCTCCTCACTACCAGTGGAGTCCATCTGATACCATGGTTCTGGACTCCAGTTAATTCTGGTCGATGGATGTCACCGGCTCGAGGTGGAGGCCCGGGGTTCAAGTTGTATAGTAGTTGGACTGGTGTTCGTTAAAGCTGAGGGTAGGTTCAGGCCTGGTTGTCTATGATATAGTAATAGGGTATGCGAGTGTGTAATAGGACCTCGAACTGGAGAACCTTGAATAGTAGGGCGAAAATACTGTGTAAGGGTTGCTTGCCTTGTCTGTTGGCTTTTTTGATACCTAAATGGTAAATTAGTTACTGTATGCATTTGTGAGTAGGAAACTAACTAAACAAGACACTTTTGAATTTTTTCTACTTGACGGACAAGTTTATACACTACCAGTTTAGGAACTTTGGAGTTAGGATTTGGTAGATGAGTGACAGGAAGGGTCCAGTAAAATCGCTGAAGTTCTGCAAAGTATTTAATAGCAAGTGAAGTGCTAATAACTGGAGAAGGAGAGAGGGAGGATATTTGCTGCCGAGAGGATCGATTGTCTGTATCATCCTCAGTTGGACTGAAGGTGAGTGTGATTACATTCAGTTCAGAGATTGGTCATTCAAGGAGCCCATTTGTAATCTCTGTTTCAATCAGAGCAGCACAATCGGGCATTTGAGTAGGCTCCGGAATTTCATGCTGAGGAGCAGAGTGATTGTCTTCCATAAAAAAGCTCTCAAAATACTCATCAAAGTTCTGGTAGTTAGTCTCTCCCAGTTTGTGTAACTCTCAAAAGGCATGCAAGCAAACTGAATGCTGTTCTCTAATAAAGTCATCAACTGGAAGGGAAATCGGTAATGGTACTGAGGTAGAAGTAATATTGGCCTTGGCCCAGCAGTTTTGAATTGTTGAAGGGGTAATAGTGTCCCAAGCATCAGAAATGAGGTAAATGGCCTTTAAGATGTCGATTTTTTCTGGTGCTTTTCCAAACTTGTTAAATTGCTCCACCATGTATTCTGCATATAGCTGATGATAAGCTGCCTTGAATGACTTGATAATCCCCATATCCAAAGGCTGTAGATAAGCAGTTTTGCATGGTGGAAGGTAAATAAGGGTGATATTGGTAAGGAAAGGAGGTCGTGGACCGGTATAGTCAAGAGGAGGTTGTTCTGGGTGGGGATGTGAAGGACAGGTATTGGATATTAGAGTAATATGATGACGATTGATACACATTTTGTCATTCAATGAGTAAAGAAAGTCATACCAGAGCCCACGAAGCATCTAGACTCTCTTATTGAATTGATAGAAGACTGGGAGATTGGCTATGTTGACCTTGTTCTTTATAAATGCTGTGGGAGTCTGAGCTCCACCAATTACCCAAATCTTTCTTTTATCACTTCTGTCTTGATTAACAATATGAAAGATAATAATTCAAGTCTTTTCATCCTTTCCACCTCTTAAAGTTTTATTTGGTACCAGTCAAATATTTGAGGAGTTCAGTTGTTTGTTGAAAAGAAGGCCACTCTCATCAGCATTGTAAATATCTTGAGAACTGAATGGTGCAAGCTGCTCCGCTAAAGACATTCTATCCTATTAGGCGGACGCCAAACTCAAGTGTATAACTGAGGGACGTAGGCCCGAAATCTTTGATTGGAGAATCTGTCGAAGAAGGCTCGTCTCGATAAAGTAACGTAAGGTAAAGATTTAAAGTATGAAACAATATTATATTGATAAGATCTCTTCTCCATTGCTTGATGATGTCTGTAAAGCTCGGGAGGCACTTCGATATTTATATCCCGCGTCGAAGTGTTCGCGGACTACTTCTAACTACTATGCCTCCAAAGTACCACCCTGGTTTTAATACGCAACCGTCCAGAATCTTATAAGTGTAAACACCGTTTGACCCTGAAACTTATCACACACTTTCGCGGACTCGGAATAGTATTCCCCCGTTGAGATGACTGCGCTATTTGTTATACCAAACAGCTGCCTCCAACTTAGATATCCGCATAGACTTTTATATGACTTTAGTCTTGTTGACTATCGTTCCAGTTGTCTCTTCGGTCATGAAGTGATCAAGTTCATGCCGGGCCACCTAGTGCCAACCGCAAGTCCGAGCCCAATGTGTCAACGTTTTAATGGGCTCCGACTTATCTAGGTCTTCCATTCTGAGCGTGCTTCCCCTTGGTCTGCCGGCCTCCATAGAGGGGTCCTATTACTAGGACCAACCAACCTACAGCTGATCTCAGAAAGGTATGGGTGGATTCTGTATACCCCTAATAGCTTTCACTACTGGGATATCCTCCTAGAGTATTTCTCTGAAAACGTCCTGTCACTTTCGGCCCATAGTTTAGGAAACCTAACTTTGAAGCCTACTATCTCAATGCGCCTCTGACGGATTTCCTCTGTTCCACTTTCCAGATGTCGCCAAAGGTCCCCTCTCATATATCCTGCGAACAACATGCGGTCGGACGGACAGCGGCGACGTATATGGTGTTATCAAGTGGGCTTCATTGATGTGACATTTTAGTTATGGGACGCAACTCTCAAAATCTCGCTAATGACGTGCGGGCCCCATAAGGGGGCCGGAGGGGGGTGTTGGCTCCGGTAAATTGAGGGTCTGTGCGCAGTTACCCTACCGTGGGTCTGTGCACATGTCTCGGATTTCCATATGCCTAACATATCCTGAGAGAGTTCAGTTTGGTCAATGTCTCCAGAATGTCCATGGCAGGTAAGTCATCCAATTTGAAACTGTGTCTTAAACTGATAGAGCCATCCTGATGAAAAGTTGAAGGATTCATAGCCTTTATCAACTCCACGATCTAGTAGTTGCTCAATTACTTCCTTTGATTGTGCATAGATAATTTCATCAGTCACCAAAACTGAGGCCTCTTCTGCTCCATCAATTCAAATTGGAAGTAGGTGTTCTAATATTGGATAACAGGAGGCTCGATTATCCTGCTTATTTGCACTTGGCCCTGCAAATGCACCTGTTATTTACCATTGGGTTTGAGGGAGGGGGGGGGTGGATTGGCAAAAATATAAATTATATGATGACATGGGATAAACTATACCACTTGGAGGGCTATCTGCCACTATTTTCTCCCGGTATTTAAGGTGATCTGAAAGGCTCTGAAGTGCCATAAATCGTCCATCTGGTCAATGAGGACATTCCTCTAATTCAACAAACTGGGAAAGCTTCAGCTTCGGGTATTTCTGTCGTAAACAGCAGAGCTCATATTTTTGCAATGGTGTTAGACCAAGTTTTTGTGATGCATTTTCGTTTTTTCCTTGCATAGGTAAGCTTTGAAGGTGGCATCATGAGAGTGGATTCTTGGAATTTGGTATTGACAACTTTTGCACGGATTTCACCTCATTTCTCTTGCCTTTTATTCTCTACTTTACCCCTCATCTAAACCTTATATGGAATAGTTTCTAGTCTTCGCTACTCAGTTATCACTTGATCTTCAGTTTTTTTTAATCCAACCATTTCACTCTCCCGGATGTTTCGCTGACCCCGGATGGTCTGTCCTTGATTTTGGCCATCCGGGACAGCGAGGTGCGACTGTAGTGTCCTCCTCCACAGCACTCCCTGAATGTAGTCGGATCTTCGTGTCTAAGTCCAAGTCTTTTATTTAACAATCCACTAATCCCTGCAGGTTGGTGATCAAGAATCTACTCGTTGTGGGGGGGGAAACTTGGCTCATCGCCAATTTCTGTGGACTAGCATGGGCTCTGATGGCACAAGGCACCATTACTCAACATCAAGTTTTGTATCATACCCCGAGATACCGTTTTCCGGTACGCTACTTTTACGGTTGTCATTTACGGTCCGGTCTGGTGTCGGCTGTTCATAATACGGGGTGACGGGCGGTCTTATTTAGATATAATGTCCTGGACATGGTTAGGTTTCCGCTGTCTGGGCGGGGAGATTGTATGAGTTTGTGACCCCGGTCGGGGGGGAGGATTGGGATGGGCAAGAGGAACCTGGGGTGGAATAGGATGTCTCCCAACCCGGTCATAAGTCAATACAGTTGCACCCCGCTATAATGGACTCCTTTATAGTGAAAAAACTGCTATTACGAACAAATCATGAGGGAGTTCAGATTCCTCATACAAAATTTCCCGCTATAATGAATTATAAGGGGTAATGAATTCGAACTGTTTTTTTCAGATTTTCAACCCCTGTCTCCATACAAATTTAATCTGCTATAATGAACAACTTGTAACTAATGAAGCAAATTGGCATATGTCTGACTAAAGCCATGATCATACTGAGAGGGATAGAGATTTAGGTTCTGGGAGTCATATGGGTGGGAATAGGCGTTGCGATGACTTTGACCTCCATAGCAACGGCTAGGGCTGCGATTACCAGCTTCATTTCCTACCCGCACCTCCTCATCCTCATCCCTGATTATGCTATCATTTTCCCTTTCTCTAACTCGCAAGCTGGTACTACCAACTGGTTTTTTCTCTCTTTGTTCCTCCAATTCACTTCCTTTTGGTCCTTCTTGTTGCTTTCCCTTACTCTTCCTGCTATCATCCTCACAAGATCCCCCACCCTCATGGAAGCTAGCACTTCTACTCAATCCATGACTCTTATGAAGAAAACCACTCCTACTGACCCCTCCTCTGAACAACCAACTGCTTTCAATACTTTTGGGAGGACAACCATAGGGATATATGGGGGTGGTAGAAGGTATAGGAGCAAAGAAGTTATCAGTTGTACTCTGTTTCTTTTGGGATTCTTGGTAACTAATAAAGTGTACACAGTTAGTATAATTATATTTTTATTTCATGATTGACTAGGCAATAGGTACTGTATCTAAGAAAACAGGTTATGAAAGTAATCAAACCTGAACCTACCAGTGAATAGCTGAAGCTAAGAATATTGACTGTTCAACTATAGTTGAAAGTAAAATTTCCGGTCCAGTGGAGGTTTACAGAGATCTGATAGGGAATGACTGAAGGTACCGAGATATTTGATAAAGCGACAAAATGACCTCGCTGTATGATAGGATAATTGGTAGAGTCTCATGTGATTCATCTTCACCTTCGACATCAAGGTATGTTGTATCCATGTTATCAATACTATGTATAAGTAAATCCAAATTGTCATACTCTTCAACTATAGATATAGCATCTGGTACAATTGGTTCGGTATTTAAGAGTTCTTCAGCATCCTCATCTCTAAGATAATCTTGAAATTTTGTATTTAGTTCAGCCTTCGAGAGCTCTGGATTGAGAGTCCTCATAGTAATGAAAGTCTGTGTGCTATGAAGGTATCGATAAAGTCGGACTGGTTGATTGGTAAGGAGGAGGAATCTGTCAGGTAGATGCCAAACTCTAATATAACTGAGGGATGGAGGCCAAAATCCTTTGTTCAGAGAATCTGTCGAGGAAGTCCCATCTCGATAAATAGGTAAAATGAAGATTTAAAGTGTAAACAATTGTATATTGATAAGATCTCTTCTCCATTGCTCGATAATATCTGTAAAGCTCAGGAGGCACTACGATATCTATATCCTGCGTCTGAGTCTTTGCAAACTACTTCTAACTATTATGCCTCCGAAGTACCACTCTGGTTTTAATACGCAAATATTCAGAATCTTATAACTGCGAACACTGTTTGACCCTGAAACTTCTCACACCCTTTCACGGTTACAGAATAGTATTTTTTCACTGAAATGACTACGATATTTGTTATACCAAACTGCGGCCCTCAACTTAGTTATCTGTATAGACTACTATATTACTCTAGCCTAGTTGACTATTATTTCAGTAGTCTCTTTAGCCATGAAGTGATCAGTTTCATGCTAGGCTACCTAGAGCTAATTGCAAGTCCAAGCCCGATGTGTCAACGTCTTCAGGGTCTTCGCCTTATCTAGATCTTCCTTTCTGAGCATGCTTTCACTTGGTTCGCCTGCCTCCATAGTGGGGTACTATTACTAGGACCAACCAACCTACAGCTGATCTCAGAAGGGTATGGGTAGATTCAGTATGTCCTCAATAGCCTGTACCACTGGAACATCCCCTTGGAGACTTTCGTCAAAAATGTCCCATCACCTTTAGCCCATAATTTAGAAGTCTAGCTTTGAAGCCTACTATCTCAATACGCCTCTGATGGATTTCTTCCCTTCAACTTTTCAGATATCGCCAAAGGTCCCCTCCCATAGATCCTATGAACAGCATACGGTCGGATAGACAGCGGCAACGTATATAGTGTTGTGAATTGGGCTTTATTGATGTGACATTTTAGTTATAGGATACAACTCTTTAAAATCTCGCTAATAACATGTGGGCTCCATAAGGGGGCCGGAGGAGGGTATTGGCTTCCTGGAAAATCAAGGGTCTGTGTGCAGTTATCCTACCGTGAGGTATGTGCACTTTGTCTCAGATTTTTATATGCCTAATAGAATTAATTAAACCTGCATGTTTTCAGCAGTTATTGATTGTTAAACTAGGAATTGACTCTCAGGCATCAGTCATAAGATATATCGCAGATAGGATATTGAGTTTTGGTAGTGTTTGACTATGTTGGTTGAAGTATTGAACCATATAATCAGTATACTATCTCCAGTAGGCTGCTTTAAAGGAGGCAATAATGCCTTAATTGAGAAGTCGCAATTTTGCAGTTGTATTCGGAGGCAAATATAGAAGTATAATATTGGTCAGTTTGAGTGGAATTGGTCCTTTATAGTTGGCTGGTGGGAAGTCCGAATGAGGATGACTTGAACAGTTATCAGTAATAAGAATAATATTGTGTCTCTGAATTCGCATTTCTGGATCAAAGTCTCACAAATACTCATACCACAACCCACCCAATATTCAGGCCTTCTTGTTATAGCAGTAGATAATCGGTAGGTTCTGAATATTGATTTGATGTTGATGAAATGCCTACAGGATTGTTGCTTGTCTGATAACCATCAATTGACATTTCTCAGTTCCATCTGAATTGACTGTATGGAATGTTGTAATTCAAGTTATATCCTATCTTATCCCATCCAATACCTTTCCTTTTTCTTTTCTTACATTGGAGTATGCTGGCTGCTTATTGTATTGCAAACCACCCTGATTATAATTCCAAATATTTTTTAAAGCAGAATGGTTTACTTTTTCTCCAATTTCCTCCTTTGCTCTTTCAACAATACCCAAATTAACACTGCCAGACTCTCCATGTCTCTTCAGCCTTCCAATCAAATGGCGCTATTTAAATCTTTTCAACCACCTACAGGAAATGGTGAAATCTATATAATCCTTCTCACATTCAATTTGCACAAACTTTTCTTGAATAACAAGCGATTGTACTCTCATCAGCAAAGGATTATCCTGTGTCAAATGCCGACCCTTGACATCCTGACGTTGCTCTTGCCATCGTCGCGTCCCGTGCGTTTCATGTATCTAAACCCCTATTGGAACCACCGCGTAAGTCCTATGTATCCTGTATTACAACTTCTTTCTCGCTTGCATTCTGCGTATCCATAGTTGCAACTTATTACTCAAGAGTGTCCTGTCCACCTGTTGCTATGGCCTGATGTCTAGTCCATGTCCCCTGTCTTTTCATGTCCTGATACTTGCTTCTGGTTGCCTTCTATTAGAGCGAGTACCCAGCGCCATGATCTGTTGCCACCATGTATCTCATTCCTTTGATCCATCTCGCTCCATGTTATGCTGCCTTTTCCATCGCTCCCCAATATTCTGTCATACTCTCAATACCCTAATCTGGACTGTTGCTCCATATTGAATCCTAACGTCTCATAATAGTACTTTCCTCATCATGGTGCCACCACAGTAGGTGAGACATTATTGCTTTTCCTCCAAATCTCTTTTGCCAGCCTGAGTGCATTCAGGTGACCTCCAGGGTCTGTCATATATGCGGGCTAGTATTCTACATCATTTGCACTTATCATGGGCTTATCGCACAATCACTACTCCTCTATAACAATTCTTGATCTATTTGCATTTATTTATTACTATTCGATTATGCCTAAGTCTATCCTACTATCCAATAACATTATTATCTTCCAATAACTCTTATCGTCAGCTAGGACCTATTCTGGTGCAGCTCTTGCTCAAGTGCTAGAGATTTGGTCCACACCACTGCTCGTTATCTGAGCATTGGTATTAGACCAAATCTCATTTCATCTTTTTTGGATGCCCGAGACCCTCCCAACCATTAGCCACCACTGCAGGACCTGACAGTCTATGGTTCGTCCGGCTCTGTTCTTTGTTTCGATGATTTGTCAGTATATCTGATTGAACATTTGTAAATCGATCTGGCTGTTGACCAGCTATTGCCGGTTTGTCTCCAGGATCAGGTAGGCCAGGCCTACGATTATGCCAATATCTACAATACTAAACTTGCATGCATTTAGCGTCACTTGCAGCTGTACCGTGACAAGATTGTTTAAATCTGGTAAGCGTCCGGATTTAAGTATGTTCAACATCTGCATACGTGCCAGTCAGTAGACTCTATCCAGGTGCTGGTATGGTAGTCTTGCAGCTTGAAGAGAGCCAAGTGTTTCCCAAGCAGATGACTCCTTAGTGTGCCATATATTTGCTCTTCACTACTCTACACGCAAACTCAGTTATTGTGACTTGTTCAGTTTCGAAAGAGTACTGTACCTGTACATTGTGCTCGGTGGATCTCCTAGACCTCAGTTTCTTGAAATGCTAGAACTGGGATTTCAAGTTCTGTCAGTAGCTTAACGGTGAGTAGACGAAGTATTGTAGAATCTTCCAAAAGGCGGCGCTCTATGGGTAGGCTATGCTAGCTATATTGCAGTAATTCATGACACATATTCTTGGTCAAGATGCCCAAGACCTTGCAAAGGTCTCTGAGGTCAGTGATATCACCATGATGTCTCTTCAGGGTCCTACGAGGTGAGGGTGGAGTTTTGGTCCAGCCTTGGTCTAAAAGATCCATAATGTCCATAGGGATATCAGCTCCGGAAGGTCGCAAGGAATCTAGGTTCAAAAGTCTTATTTGGATTAAGTGGTGTTGCCTGTAGTTGTAGAAGATCTGCCTTGCAGCATCATTCTTATTGGATAGCTACCATCCATCTATGATTTATTCCTTGTATGCAAGCTCACAGTACTTCGTAGAGTACTGTGGGATATTGCCAAAGAGGTACATATGATTGTAGAAGTGACTAAGCAGATGCATTCTAATGAAGTTGTAATGAGATTCCGCACAGATCAATTCCATATGCTGGTTATTTTCTTTATCCCGATTCAGCTCCTGTGCACTGTGCTACTTGGATGTCGTAAGAGATTGCTCTACCAGTCTTTGATGTTATAGTCGCTCGGTATGCTGCTCCTGAATCTTTGCCTGTGTGCGTTTTGACATCCTGAACTCCAAGAAGATGTCCTTTATGGCATGAAATCGATTAAGATATTAATTCATATAATCTAGAGTTTCAGGCATATGACTTTGATATTGTGCCATCAGACGTAAGTCAAGTAATGACCTAACACATACAAGTGCATATTTGAAATGTTGCTGTTGGGTACTATTAGGGAGTCTCAAGGGGCCACCCTGAGAACCTCCAAAAGTGTTAGGCAGATGCCAAACTCAAGTATATAACTGAGGGACGTAGGCCAAAATCTTCGATTGGAGAATCTGTCGAGGAAGGCTCGTCTCGATAAAGTAGGTAAAGTAAAGATTTAAAGTGTAGAACAATATTATATTGATAAGATCTCTTCTCTGTTGCTTGATGATGTCTGTAAAGCTTGGGAGGCATGGCGATATTTATATTGCGCATTTGAGTATGTTAGGCGGACGCCAAACTCAAGTATATAACCGAGGGACGTAGGCCAAAATCTTTGTTCGGAGAATCTGTCGAGGAAGGCTTGTCTCAATAAAATAAAAGTAAGGTAAAGATTTATGCGGTAAACAATTTTATATTGATAAGATCTCTTCTCCATTGCTTGATGATCTCTCACCAACTCAGACTGAGTCGATCTTACTTATAGTAGCTAGTGGGTACTTCCAATCCTCCTACTAACTATGTACCGCTCACTTTCTTCTTGAGTTCAACTTAAGTGCGAGCACTGTTTGACCCTGAGAATGAGCACACCACTCTACGGCTTAGTTGCAGCTTCCTATTAGGAGCTTCCAATCTTTAGCTCGTATAGACTATGCGGGATACTCTAGACTTAATTGCTATCGTTCCAGTAGTCTCTTCCGTTCACGAAGTGATCAAGTTCGTATCGGGCTGCCTATGCTTCATGCGAGTAAGAGTCCGACGCGCCAACATCTTATGGACTCTTCTCCAGCTATGGCCTTCCAACTGAGCATGCTTCCCCTTGGTCCGCCAGCCTCCGCAGAGGGGTCCCGTTGCCGGGACCAACCAACATACAGCTGATCTCAGTAGGTAGGGTGTCATCGGTCTGTCCGTTGTATCATCAACCGCAACTTCCGTATGGGTACTGGGGTCTCTGTCTTCAGTCCTTAATTAATCAACAACCAACCGCCCAATTTCTCGCAGATGACTTCCTACGCTCTAGCCAGAGTCCCCTCTATGCTATTGGTAGAAAATCCCTCGGTTGGATGTCTTGTGCCGTCGTGCAGAGAGCTCCGAACATGTATGTCCGGTTGGTGGAAAATATCTCATACCAAAATAACTTTGACAACAGTGTTGATTGAACATGTGACCTCTTGATAGATGTCACGTGATACTTCCATTGAGCTATGAATGTGCGGGCCCCATAAGGGGGCCAGAGGGGGGTGTTGGCTCCGGTAAATTGAAGGTCTGTGCGCAGTTACCCTACCGTGGGTCTGTGCACATGTCTCGGATTTCCATATGCCTAACAGAGTATTCGCGGACTACTTCTAACTACTATGCCCCTAAAGTACCATCCTGGTTTTTAGTACACAAACATCCAGAATCTTATAAGTGTGAATACCATTTGACCCTGAAATTTATCACACCCTTTTACGGTTACGGAATGGTATTCCTTCGTTGAGATGACTACGCTATTTGTTATACCAAAGAGCGGCCTCCAACTTAGTTGTCCGCATAGACTATTATATTACTCTAATCTAGTTGACTATTGTTCCAGTAGTCTCTTCAGTCATGAAGTGGTCAAGTTCATGCTGGGCCACCTAGTGCCAATCGCAAGTCCAAGCCCAACGTGTCAACGTCTCAAGGGGCTCTGACTTATCTTGGTCTTCCATTCTGAGCATGCTTCCCCTTGGTCCGCCGGCCTCCATAGAGAGGTCCTATTACTAGAACCAACCAACCTACAGCTGATCTCAGAAAAGTATGGGTGGATTCGGTATACCCCTAATAGCTTCTGCTACTGGGATATCCTCCTAGAGTATTTCGCCGAAAATGTCCTGTCACCTTCGGCCCATAGTTTAGGAAACCTAACTTTGAAGCCTATTATCCCAATGCGCCTCCAACGGATTTCTTCCATTCTACTTCTCAGATGTCGCCAAAGGTTCGCTCCCATATATCCTGTGAACAGTATGGGGTTGGATGGACGGCGGCGACGTATATGGTGTTATGAAGAGGGCTTCATTGATGTGACTTTTTAGTTATGGGACGCAACTCTCGAAATCTCGCTCATGACGTGCGGGCCCCATAAGGAGGGCCAGAGGGGGGTATTGGCACACCGGAAAATCGAGGGTCTGTACGTTGTTACCCTACCATGGGTCTGTATACATGTCTCGGATTTCCATATGCCTAACAAAAAGGCAATGTCCTAAGTTCCTCATCTCCTTTCCTTGCCACTGCCCAACCTCACAGTATGCTTTTCTCGGTACAAAGAATTCCAGGTATGGTGGTAAAGCTTTCCATGTGTCGTCAAATGCTTCCTGCCTTCTGTGTATCTTCAGAAACCATTGAACCCAATCCATCATGTGCTCCAATAGTCTGTGATAAACTGTATGGAGCAGATCTGGGTGGTGAAGATCTGTGATAGAAATGTGAGGAAGTCCATATAAAACGTTTTGCGTGAGCTTAACAACAAGAGTATCAAAAGCGGTGTGGACATCACCCAATATAGATGCCCTTGACGTATACAGAATATCCGTTTCAAGGCGCTTGTATCTTGTATAGTCCAGGGCTGGATACCTCTCCCGGGTATTCGATACTAACATATCCAGAAGTACCTCACATTGAGGGCATGCACTGGATTTTACGCCCTGCAGTGTGACATTTTCTATATGGTCTGCAATCCACGCGGCCAAGATAGAAAAACAGTTACGCACTTTCCCATCTACAGTCAATTGGTACACCGTCGAAGGGCGGTCTCCTGTAAGCGCTTAAATAGGAACTCGAATAGACCTTGTAGTGTGTCGGTATTAATCTGTCTCTGGTAGTCATTTGCGGCAACTATGTGTATGAATTTGGAGGGGACAGGCAATAGTACAACTAGGAGAACAGCTATCATTTCCGGTTTGTTACACTTAGTTGAGAGAAGATTTCCGATTGTCATATACACAGGCCAGATCTTCTTGTGACCTGAGAAGTTGCTCAGGTGCATCTGATCCGAAATCCCAATAATTGGAACAATAATTGCGACAGGCAGAAGTGTTTCCTACGCAGGTTAGCCTGTGTTTTGGCAAAGAGGAGGTTCACGCGATGTTGAATCTGTACCTGAATATCCCATCACCAGTCTGCGGTATACATTTCAGTATATGCTCTTATTCGATTAGAATTGTATTCATGTTAAAGGGCAAAAACAGAATTGGCTTCATACACTATTTGCCGAAGAACATATTGGACACTGTTCAGAATGTGATAGTAGAAGAAAGGCAAAGTTCTCACCCTGTCTTCAACTTGATCTTCAAACCATCGTAGATATGGGCTGTACAGATCCAAAGAGCCTTAGTGGTTCTCTAGTATATGTATCAAGCTGTAGCAACTGTCTGCTGAATTGCCCAAGCTATTTGAAAAATATTCGTTAATCGATGTCTTAGATACTGTGCTTTATATGAACCAAGATGCAAGTTTGAAATACTGTACACTAGCAAATGAAGCCCATGGATCCTTGCATAGATTTTGGTTTTCTTCCACAAATACTTTCATGTCTCGAATAGTTTCCCCTGCACCTACATAATAGTCTCGTACACTGGACATCGAAGACGCATTAACATTTTAGATATACTGTATATCCATCTTGTAGGTAATATTGGCATTAGTTGTCTCTGCTTGGCAGCTAATGGGATCAGCATCTGATTTATACTCGGAATCTAGCTGATCGCTATTGCATAGTAGGGGGTTGCGGGACAATCCATTGCATTCAGATTCGTCAAGACCCCTGGGGGTCCAAGCATGCTATTGCTCTGAAGTGAGAAGAATGCTGAAATTAGCATACAAGGTTTGGCTGTGTCTCAGATATGAGCCGGTGGAGGTGTATTTGTGGCAACAAAATGAACACTTGGTTGGTATTGCAGGACTCAGCTTACGGGGTGATTGAGATACATGTGGGTAATAGAAGGTGTCAGCGGAATGCTTAAGAGTATGTGTATGAACTGTGATAGCAGGTAGTGTCGAGTTCTGGTGATCTGAGATGCAGCCAATAGGCAATTCGGTTTAGTGCATGGTATTTCAACTGGTGTGCCAAAAGGTGTCAGACGTCTTAGACATCTCAAGATTCAATTCTGAATAAATCTTGAAAGTCTTTCAAGTTTCTGAGGACACTAGAGACTTTGTTATTTAAACTGAATTGATCACGATTGAGTAAGCCATACTAGGAATAATATCCACTAAAGACACTATTCACAACATCCATAGTGCTCACAATATTCACACTCAGAACAAACCAGTGGAGAAGGACTAAAACAATAACACTCAGTACGTTCACATGCCAATTGTTACAAAGGGACACATAGCTCCACCGGAGTACATATACTAGCTTCCACCTATTGCTCTGATCAGCACTGTTACAGTGTCTAGGGCTGCTAATCAAAAATTCTGCTAGTATAAGACGAGGCTTTACTTCACTCAGGATAATCTAAGGAGACAGCTCTATGGCATGTGGCGAAATACTGTCAAAGACTAGATGTTGGCAAGAAACTATACAAATATCAATAGTTTCCCGAACAAAGATGTCAGCGAGATATTCCACGGTATGAGGAGATTGCACCCAGCCTGTGATATTCTTGTGAGGGCAGAGGTCAATCACGTGCCCTGCAGGTGGCAGATCAAAGAGGTGATCATTTCACTTCTTGAAGACTGTGGCAAGAAGCTAACTGACAGTCTCCAGAAAAAACTGGCTTTCCAACCTGTACTAGGCATGCAAGCAATCGTCGCAGCGGACATGCTTGTTGAGTAGATATTGCTGCTGCTGGGCACCCCAGCTCAATAGGGTGTTAACATACTACTAGCCTCTTTGTCAATAAATCTGTGGGCAAAGTTTTGCGCTTCTGACGCTGGCCCAAATGACCAATTGGAGTGAAATAACGAGAATGATGAAGCTGATGAAGAGGATCCAGAAGATTGGTGCCTCCATATGGCTCATACAAACAAAAGATATCAGGTTTGAGAATCAGCCTCAAAAGGTGTCCCGGCTGCCAGCAAGGATCCTGATAATGAGGGTCTTCATATGACTCCTGCAAATAAAAGATTTCAGGTTCAGGAAACAACTGCAAAAGGAGTCCCGGCTGTCAAAGAGGATTCCAACGACTGGGACCTCTATTCAACTTCAACAATGAATTGTCATCGGGTTTGGGAAACTGCTGCGAGAGGAGTCAAGGCTGCCGAAGAAGACCCAACTGACAGGGACCTCTAATCAACTCTGGCAATCCAAGAATATTGGGTTTGGCAAACAGCTGTAGGAGGAGTCCTGGCTGCCAAAGAGGAGCCAGATAACAGGGACCTCTATTCAGCTCCAAAAATCCAAAGAGATTGTATTTGGAAAACAGTCGCAAAAGGAGTCCCAGCTGCTGAAGAGGACCCAGACAACAGGGACCTGTATTCAGCTCCGACAATGAATATATGTGGGGCCTAGGAAACAGCTGCAAAAGGTGTCCTGGGTGCCGGAGAAGATCCAGATCATGGGGACCACTATACGGCTCCTACAATCCAAAGACATCGTATTTATGAACCTGCTGGGCCAGGGCTTCCACATCTGATAAATGTTTTGAATAGGTTAGTTAAGTTCCCCACAAGTGTTAATATTTGAGTTTCAACTTACTAAAAAAACTAGATTAGTGCGCATTACTTGGAAGACCGCATAGGGTGCATGTATTTTTGAGCACGCCATTAATCTGGTGTGTAGGAATGTGGGACTAGGATAGTATGTTAGTCCAAGCATTGCCTGACTATTGAAAAGTGTACTGGCGAGCACCCCATATCTCTGGAGTTCGATTTGCAGAGTTAGATACTTCTGATATTCATGGATTGTGCGCCATACTCTTGAGAGTACTAGTACCTCTCAGAAGAATTCAATATATCTTGGGCACCACCGCTGTTGGATGTGAGTCGATTCGCCAGTACTCTGTGCAACTGATACCCTTTTGGGAATTCATTTTTATAGAAGGTAGTGAAATAATGCACACGTAGCTGCTATCAAATCTGGTGCAGCAAGACTAATTGGATCTCTTGGTGTATTGTTACCACGATCTAGGGGACCACAGGTGGGAAATACTACCACACATGAGGCTTGCCTATTTTTGCCAAGACAAGGTAGGCAATTTGGCTGGCGATCTGTATGGCACGCCAGATGAGTAGGTTATGTGAATTGTAGGGTACATGTGCAGAAGCTTCAGGTCACTGGTGATGAGAATGATTGTGGGTAAGGGGAAGACGTGTTTGTATAGTGGAGTTCACATGGTGCCGGGAAAGGAAAGTGGCTCTCAGACGATTCTCACCATTCAAGTTAGAGCACAACATGTTTTGAATTTTCCAGTATATGCACCTAAAAATTACTCTGACTCCGGCATTGTTTTCCTGTCATTAGTAAGCTTAGTTAATTATCTAAAGTCTGTGAAATTACTCTCTAACTGTGAATACAATTGTCAGGGGTAGATCACGCATAGGATCATCATGTGGCTCAGTGGACGACTCTTGGCATCAGGAATAGGTGACGCTTGTTGGCGTCAGTATTGGGCGACCTGTTTAAATGTTGAATGCTAGGGCTGTCATCCTATGAGGCTCAATTCATGATATCTCTTGGTGCCAGGATTAGGCGATACCTCTTGGCATCAGCATTGGGGGACCTGTTAACATATCGAATGCTAGTGCTGCTGTCCCATAAAGCTCAATTCATATCACAACATATCAATATTTTAAGGAATAGGAATATACAGTGACTGTTTACAGACACTTTTTGCATTTGATTTTACCAGCAGTTTTTGCCTGAATCCTCCATTATGAGGGGTTTGCCTGGATCAGAAGGCATTTCCCTAGCCATGGCTGTCATCACTTTTTTCTTACCCCTTATGCTAGTTGCCTTCTATGTGCGTCACACATGATACCCGCATCTTTCCTTTTCTCCCGCTCACACAAACTTTCTCTTTGCCTGTTAGGCAAATACTGAACTCTAGTATATCTGAGGGACATAGGGCAAAATCTTTGTTCAGAAAATCTGTCAAGGAAGGCTCGTCTCAATAAAATAGGTAAGGTAAAGATTTCCAGTGTGAAACAATATTATATTGATAAGATCTCTTCTCCGTTACTTGATGATATCTGTAAAGCTCGGGAGGTACTTCAATATTTATATCTCATATTTGAGTGTTCATGGACTACTTCTAACTACTATGTATCCGAAGTGCCACTCTGGTTTTAATATGCAAATATCCAGAATCTTATAACTGCAAATATCATTTGACCCTGAAACTTCTCACACCTTTTCATGGTTACAGAATTGTATTCCTCCTTTGAGATGACTGCGCTATTTGTTATACCAAGCAGCAGTCCTCAATTTAGTTATCCGCATAGACTATTATATTACTTTACTCTTGTTGACAATCATTTCAGTAGTCTCTGTGGTCATGAAGTGATCGGTTTCATGCTGGGCTACCTAGTGCCAATCGGAAGTCGAAGCCCAATGTCTCAGTATCTTAAAGGTTTTTGACTTATCTAGGTCATCCTGTCTCAGTGTGCTTCCCCTTAGTCTGCCTGACTCCATAGAAGGGTCCTATTATTAGGAGCAACCAACATACAGCTGATCTCAGAAGGTATAGGTGGATTTGGTATATCCTTAATAGCCTCCACTATAGGGACAACCTCTTGGAGTATTTTCACTGAAAACGTCCTGTCACCTTTGGTCAATAATTAGGAAGCCTAATATTGAAGCCTATTATCTCAATGCGCCGCCTACGGATTACTTCCATTTCACTTCCTAAATGTCACCAAAGGTCCCCTCTCATATGTCCTGTGCGTGGAATATGGCCAGACAGACAGTGGTGACATATATGATATTATTAAGTAGGCTTCCTTGATATGGCATTTTAGTTATAGGATGCAACTCATGAAATCTCACTAATGATGTCGGGGCCCCATAAGGGGGCTGGAGGGAGGTGTTGGCTCCTGTAAATTGCAGGTCCATGTGCAATTACTGTACCATGAGGTCGGTACACTTGTCTCAGATTTCCATATACCTAATATGAGCTCCCTCCTACTAGGCTTCTCCTCGAATGCCTTTATAATTATATCTTTATCAATTTTTCTCCATACATTTTAAGACTCAGTGTGGTCAGGGTAAAAAACCTTTCACATTTACTGGGCAATGGTAGGAAAACCTTTCCCTCACTATCTCACTTCTGCCCTTCCTAGCATGTCTGGATTTTAATTATGAAAACTTTCCACAACTTCCTCTGCATTTTCCATACCGGTAGCTGGTAC
The DNA here is from genome assembly GCA_014065205.1 of Tuber brumale. Lineage (NCBI taxonomy): Eukaryota > Fungi > Ascomycota > Pezizomycetes > Pezizales > Tuberaceae > Tuber > Tuber brumale. Next base: position 293,677 of record JACCEG010000009.1, on the reverse strand, counting down.
CTATGTGTTCTCATCTTCTGAACTCTCTTGCCATTTGAGGAAGTACTACAGTTCTCACTTTTCTTGATGGCGGCTGCGTACCTGTTTCCTGTAAGAACATATCTCGCGTTTTACTATTTTTTCAACCTCCCATTGTAGATTACTGTTAATATCCTCTGAGTCTCTAGAGGATTGCTGACAATTGCCATGAACTGATTCGCGATATGGTTCCAGTAATGCAATATGGAATACAGGATGAATATTATCTTGATTGGATATGTTGAGCTTGAAGACTCGTGATCCTTATTTTTCTAAGATTTGAAAGCGACCGTAAAGCTACGGGCTCAGCTTCTTTGATTTTTGTCAGGTACGAATGTTTTTTGCATTTAACATTACTTTATCTCTGATCTTGAAGTTTGGTTGCTCTCTAGCTTTTCGGTCATAGTATTTTGCCATTTTTTCCCTTGTCTTTTCTAGTGACCCTCGGGCTTGTTCATGCATCATCTCAATCCAGTTCGCATAAAGTGTCGCTCCTTGATTTTGAGCCTCTCACTCCTTCATCCGCTCTATCTATGGATAGAGTTTGTAGTTCGCATAAAATAGTCAGATCCCATAGTCATTTGTAGCAGAGTTGTTATAGGCATGTTCAGCTAATGGTAATAACTGATACAAGTAATCCTAATCAAAGTTGATAAAACTTCACAGGTATCATTCTAGCACTTAGTTGGTACGTTCTATTTGTCCATTAGTTTGAAGGTGGTAAGTCATTCACATTTTTCACTTGATATCCAATACCTTACAAAGAGATTCCCAGAATTCTCCGGTGAACTTTGAGTCCATATCCAAGACGATTTCAGTTGGTAGGCTGTGTAGACTTCAAACATCTTTTAGAAACGCATTTGCGACATTTTTAGCAATGGCCAATATCTGTAATCTAATGAAGTATGCCATCTTTATGAAGCGATTGACTACTACCATAATCTGAGTGCATCCTTGCGACTCTGGTAGTTGTGTGACAAAGTCCACTATGATAGACGCCCATACTGCGTAGGGTATTTGCAAAGGTTGCAGTAATCTATACTCAGTATATCTAGGGGATTTATTATATTGGCATTCATCGTAGGAATGTACATAGTCATTGATCTAATCTGCTAGTCCTTTCTAATTGAAGTCTAGCATGATGATTTCTAAGGTTTTCTCTTGTCCGAAATATCCTGTAATCTTTGCATCGTGATATCCTTCTGCGATCTTAGTATATAGTGCCTGACTACTTAGTACAAATAGTCTTTGGTTATAGTATAGTAGATCGTTAGTTAAGATCAAATCTTTGAGAAAATCCTTCCCTTTGTCTTGTCGTCTAACAAGTGCTTCTCTCTATTGTCTTCAAGCTAGGTCTGTTCCGATAACTGCCTGTATTTTGCTTAAGACTTCAAGGTTAAATTACTTCAAACCCTTTTGTAGGATCATGGTATTTGACATTAGAACCTTTCCAGGTACTTCTGATATGTCTTATCAGTGTTCATTGTCCTTAGCCAATGTTTGTAGGTAACTGATACTAGGTTCCAGTTCTTTGACGATGAAGGCTCTAGTTGCTATCTCAGTGCTTCCGAATCCTGCGGTCCCACGTTCTGTCTCCTCCAAGTTGTCTACTTCCATCATGTCAGAGGTATCGATTTTTTCCACCACCAGTTGGGCTATATGGTCTGCTATTTTTATTTGACAATCCATATCCTTATAGTTGAATAGCAAGACCTTGAGTTCTCCTGTATTGTCTGAATCGATGACTCCCGCCCCAGTGGAGATTCCGCTGTGAGCTACGAGTCTGCTTCTTAGAGCAATCCTTCTATATGTCCCATCATGTAGCCCTATGGCTATCCTTGTCCTTATTAACATTTGTCACCGTTTTGGGACAATTTCATCTTCTATGGTATATAGGTCATGACTGGCAGCCATCCTTGAGCCTTTCATTGGCAAATACGCCATCTTGCTCAACCTTTTAATCCTGATTACCAGTTCATCTCATCCTCTTCAAGGTTTTAAGTTCAAATTTCTTTCTCCATACTTGTAACCGCCTCTCGGGAGATGCGGTAATCGTAGGGTTAACGGGCTTTGTTCTGTACCAAGGTGGTAACTAGCGAATCAAAGTCCGGAGGCTTTAGCCAAGGTTGTTGAATAGACTTCTTACTGTATCGCAACTACTGAAGTCTCCGAGATGTTTGGTAGGTCTTAAACTAAAGATTCTTGAAACGAACTGAAGAAAGTAACTGTTCAACCAAGTATATTGAAAACTCTGTCTGCCGAAGTCTGCTCCTTCTAACGAGAAGAATAGCAGTTCTTAAATACACTTCCTAGGCTACCGAGAGCCTTGTTCTCATAACATAATAGACTCCAAAACGGTAGCCTTGAAACCAAACATAAAACATATAGAGTATCAAACCGATACTCGAAACCAAACATAAAACATATAGAGTATCAAACCGATACTCGAAACCAAACATAAAACATATAGAGTATCAAACCGATACTCGAAACCAAACATAAAACATATAGAGTATCAAACCGATACTCGAAACCAAACATAAAACATATAGAGTATCAAACCGATACTCGAAACCAAACATAAAACATATAGAGTATCAAACCGATACTCGAAACCAAACATAAAACATATAGAGTATCAAACCGATACTCGAAACCAAACATAAAACATATAGAGTATCAAACCGATACTCGAAACCAAACATAAAACATATAGAGTATCAAACCGATACTCGAAACCAAACATAAAACATATAGAGTATCAAACCGATACTCGAAACCAAACATAAAACATATAGAGTATCAAACCGATACTCGAAACCAAACATAAAACATATAGAGTATCAAACCGATACTCGAAACCAAACATAAAACATATAGAGTATCAAACCGATACTCGAAACCAAACATAAAACATATAGAGTATCAAACCGATACTCGAAACCAAACATAAAACATATAGAGTATCAAACCGATACTCGAAACCAAACATAAAACATATAGAGTATCAAACCGATACTCGAAACCAAACATAAAACATATAGAGTATCAAACCGATACTCGAAACCAAACATAAAACATATAGAGTATCAAACCGATACTCGAAACCAAACATAAAACATATAGAGTATCAAACCGATACTCGAAACCAAACATAAAACATATAGAGTATCAAACCGATACTCGAAACCAAACATAAAACATATAGAGTATCAAACCGATACTCGAAACCAAACATAAAACATATAGAGTATCAAACCGATACTCGAAACCAAACATAAAACATATAGAGTATCAAACCGATACTCGAAACCAAACATAAAACATATAGAGTATCAAACCGATACTCGAAACCAAACATAAAACATATAGAGTATCAAACCGATACTCGAAACCAAACATAAAACATATAGAGTATCAAACCGATACTCGAAACCAAACATAAAACATATAGAGTATCAAACCGATACTCGAAACCAAACATAAAACATATAGAGTATCAAACCGATACTCGAAACCAAACATAAAACATATAGAGTATCAAACCGATACTCGAAACCAAACATAAAACATATAGAGTATCAAACCGATACTCGAAACCAAACATAAAACATATAGAGTATCAAACCGATACTCGAAACCAAACATAAAACATATAGAGTATCAAACCGATACTCGAAACCAAACATAAAACATATAGAGTATCAAACCGATACTCGAAACCAAACATAAAACATATAGAGTATCAAACCGATACTCGAAACCAAACATAAAACATATAGAGTATCAAACCGATACTCGAAACCAAACATAAAACATATAGAGTATCAAACCGATACTCGAAACCAAACATAAAACATATAGAGTATCAAACCGATACTCGAAACCAAACATAAAACATATAGAGTATCAAACCGATACTCGAAACCAAACATAAAACATATAGAGTATCAAACCGATACTCGAAACCAAACATAAAACATATAGAGTATCAAACCGATACTCGAAACCAAACATAAAACATATAGAGTATCAAACCGATACTCGAAACCAAACATAAAACATATAGAGTATCAAACCGATACTCGAAACCAAACATAAAACATATAGAGTATCAAACCGATACTCGAAACCAAACATAAAACATATAGAGTATCAAACCGATACTCGAAACCAAACATAAAACATATAGAGTATCAAACCGATACTCGAAACCAAACATAAAACATATAGAGTATCAAACCGATACTCGAAACCAAACATAAAACATATAGAGTATCAAACCGATACTCGAAACCAAACATAAAACATATAGAGTATCAAACCGATACTCGAAACCAAACATAAAACATATAGAGTATCAAACCGATACTCGAAACCAAACATAAAACATATAGAGTATCAAACCGATACTCGAAACCAAACATAAAACATATAGAGTATCAAACCGATACTCGAAACCAAACATAAAACATATAGAGTATCAAACCGATACTCGAAACCAAACATAAAACATATAGAGTATCAAACCGATACTCGAAACCAAACATAAAACATATAGAGTATCAAACCGATACTCGAAACCAAACATAAAACATATAGAGTATCAAACCGATACTCGAAACCAAACATAAAACATATAGAGTATCAAACCGATACTCGAAACCAAACATAAAACATATAGAGTATCAAACCGATACTCGAAACCAAACATAAAACATATAGAGTATCAAACCGATACTCGAAACCAAACATAAAACATATAGAGTATCAAACCGATACTCGAAACCAAACATAAAACATATAGAGTATCAAACCGATACTCGAAACCAAACATAAAACATATAGAGTATCAAACCGATACTCGAAACCAAACATAAAACATATAGAGTATCAAACCGATACTCGAAACCAAACATAAAACATATAGAGTATCAAACCGATACTCGAAACCAAACATAAAACATATAGAGTATCAAACCGATACTCGAAACCAAACATAAAACATATAGAGTATCAAACCGATACTCGAAACCAAACATAAAACATATAGAGTATCAAACCGATACTCGAAACCAAACATAAAACATATAGAGTATCAAACCGATACTCGAAACCAAACATAAAACATATAGAGTATCAAACCGATACTCGAAACCAAACATAAAACATATAGAGTATCAAACCGATACTCGAAACCAAACATAAAACATATAGAGTATCAAACCGATACTCGAAACCAAACATAAAACATATAGAGTATCAAACCGATACTCGAAACCAAACATAAAACATATAGAGTATCAAACCGATACTCGAAACCAAACATAAAACATATAGAGTATCAAACCGATACTCGAAACCAAACATAAAACATATAGAGTATCAAACCGATACTCGAAACCAAACATAAAACATATAGAGTATCAAACCCTATACTATCAGGCTAGAGGCACACCTCGTTTCCTGAAACATATTCAAAACTCAAACAATATCAACTGATATATGAAAATCCTAAACCAGTAACCAGTACCGGTTACAATACTAGTCTTCTCCTTCATCGCCTACCCTCGCTATTAATGATAACAAGAAATTTTCTGGTTTCAAAATTTTCTGTTTGCAACATCTAGCTCCCTCATCAGGACGGTACTCTGGCCATCTACTTAATATGTCAAGCTTTCCACCTTTTTTACTTGATCAGTATAAAATGCGAAAATTGTATTCTACCAGCTTCTGAGCCCATCTAATTTGACGGACACTCTAGACTTTCGAGATGAGTAAGTACTGAAGGTTTTGATGCTTGGTAAAGCCTGTAATCCGTTTTTCTGTTCTGATCAAGTAGGGTCTCAATATTTTGAATGCTTCGAGGATTGCAAGGAGTTCCTTATCGTGGATTTTATAATTGCATTCTGCTGAGTTCAACTTTCAGGAATAGAATGCTACTGGATGTTGTTTTTTCTCAAAGTATTGAGTAAGAATGCAACCGAGTGCGAAATTACTAGCATTGGTTTCTACTACTGTTTCTCTTTTTAGGAAGAAATTGTGAAGTATAGGGGCTATTGTAAAGCAGTATTTTAGCTCTTCGAAGGCTGTATTCTGCTCATCTCCCCATTTCAAATTCCTTGAATTTTTTGGTAGTATCTTGGTTATCAGCTTGGAAATAGCTGAAAAGTTTTTTATGAATTGTTGGTAGAAGTTAGTGAATCTAATAAAGACTTGTACATCTCTGACCAATTTTGGTGACTTCCAAACCATTATGGAATCCACCTTGTAGGTGCTTATAGACACCCCATCAACTGCCACTATCAAGTCTAAGAAGTCTACTTCTTTGCCATGGAAGGTCAACATTTTTAGCGATACCGCTAATTGAAAGTCTGATAAACTTTGTAGGACTCTTTTGACCCCTTTAATATGTTCCTTTTCACCCTTTGAATATATAAGAATGTCATCAAGATAACATACGACTTCAACATTCAAGTTTTCTTTTAATACTTAGTTCATGATATCTTAGAATGTTGCCAGACCATTGACTAATCTGAATGGAATGACTTTATATTTGTAATATCTATATCTTGTCTTGAAAGCTGTTTTCCATTCATCTCTTTACTTAATCCTAATCAAGTGGTAGCTGTTCTTAAGGTCTAACTTGGTGAAGATCTTGGCGCTGGCTACTCAGTCTCGAAGTTCGGACATTAGTAGAAAGGAGATGCTTCTTGAGGATGATATTCTTATAAAGATTTCAGTAATCCACAACTAGGCACAGTCCGCCATCAGGTTTAGGTATGAACAATATAGGCACTCCTGCCAGTGATTGACTTTTAGGTAATCTTCCTCTACTTAATCATGGGTTCCAAGTATTCCCGTAAAGCCTTAAGCTGTTTTTTGGATAATATGTATATCGGTCCCCAGAGAGGAGTCAATTTAGGAACTAATTTAATTTCATGGTCAAAAGTTTGTGTGGGGGCTAGCTTTTCTGCTGTCTAGGCTCCAAATCAATGTTTGTAGTGCCAGTATTTCTTTGGTAACTATTTGAGTTTCAAGGTGTTTTTGATAGTTCCGATTCATCTGATACGATAAGCGTTAGGATACCAAGCTGTGGATTCATTATATTTGAACATATCCACTATTTTTTTATCTTCTTCCATGCAGTTTTCACAACCTTTTGTGATGAAAGTCCAATTATTTGCATCTTCTATATACCATACTGGGTGTTCATGATACTACCAACCAAAAGGAATTATTATTCCATAATGACCATCTTTAGCTACTTCATACAACACTTCAGAAATGTATTGGTTCTTGCCTATTTCTAATTTTATAGGTAGGGTATAACACTTCCATCTTGAGGCTGCCGATAAGCTATCAAAACTGAAGATATCGACTGTATTGTTGCATTCAACTATAGGAATGCAAAGGTCTTTGACCAGATTCTAATTAATAAGGAATATATTGGATCCTGAGTCTAATAAGATTTTACCTTTGTATCGCTCATTGTGTATATGAAGGTAAGTGATCTTTTCTAGACAGTTGCATCATTTTAGTTTTGGAGCATTGAATTCCATGCGCTTAGTGCGGATTTGCTCTTTCTGGGTTTTTTCGTTTAGGCATCATTGGTGTTAGGTATAGGTAATAGAATATTTGTTACTATGCTCATGTAGTTTCAACCACTGAGGTCGCCTCAGACAAACTAGTAATTATTAGCTCTAATAATCTGAGTCTACATACTATGTGACATTTCACCGATACGCTATTGTGCACGACTAGCTCTCAGGCTAGATGCCTTCTCCCAACATGCCAGACCCAGGCTAATAGCAGATTTTCAGGCAGTTATTACCCATTTTACTCCCCTGGTATGGGGCTCTTGTTTTCACTGATCCTTTCCCTTAGGTTTTCGATTCATCTGTCCAGCTACCTCAGAGGAGCCCTGTACACTAAAGTAGTGCACCACTACCCTACACTCTGGCCAGAAGGCAAAGTAGTACACACGTACAATATGACTCCAACTCGTGTGGTAGGTGGAACAGCCTACATCGATTGTTCACCTGTTGGTATTGTTATCAGGTAGATCTTGCATTGCTATGTCCCAACTTTTGCAGTATAGTAACTTGCTTGCACATGAGTATTGGGGGGCTACTAGGCGACTCAAAGAACTTTAGACTATTGGCTCCCAGGTAATGTGGGCATGTTGACTATCCTCCCTTTTGGTCAAGACTCTCTATATATTGATTTCTTGTGTTTAGGCTCTCAAGTCCCTTGTGGGGTTCCTCCACTTGTAGTCTACTGGCTTTGATCTTGAAAAGACAGACTTGCTTTATGCTGCTTTGATCATTATAAATTTTGATTCCCATAGTTGCACATGGACTACGCGATCCCTGTCTTGGTTGCTATCCAATACACCCCAGCCAAAGGGGGTTCCCATTTTGATTCCAGTTCTATATGGACACTGACTACCCAAATGCTGTCGCCATTAGTGCCTGTGAACTGACCAAAGTCAGTTCTTCATTATCTACTAGTTTCTAGATCCTATTCATTTGGGCTGGTTGCTGGATAGTAGTGACTTTGTGTGCTAATTTAGGCTTTATGATACCCAATCTTGCACAACAAGTTCCCATTTTTACTAGTATTGAACTGACAGTTACCGCTGATATATAGACATTTCCCTAACAGGTCTGATAAGTGTAATTTTTCTTTCAGCAACATGTGTAATTCTTGTCCCACCTTTGTGTGTCTATCACATATTGTGGGATACTGGAATAAGCCTGGTCAAAGTTTGTGTGGCTTGTTTTCGCCACATTTTCCTAACTTCTTTTTTGGCATATCTAGCTCATTATCTTGTTTTCATTTTTGTAGTTAGGCTCTACCTTCCTTGACATAAGGTTTGTTTGTCCTTTTTCCTTTTTGTTTGGAGTCCCATCGGTCTTCTCTTTTGACTTCTTAGACAATCTTCTGCTTGGGTAGTTGGTGTCTTCTAAGCTTTTTTCTTGCGAGTAATAGTTCTTCAGACAGACCAACTAGTCTTAATGTTGCTTCCCATTCTTGATCCGTGTCATAGTGTATAGCTGACAACCTGCAGATTATTTGTTCCAGAAGTTTGTTCTCTTCCTCCTCTTTTCCAGGTTCTCCTATCATTCGAGCTCTGATATTGATGTTGTACATAAACGTTGAAAACAACTCAATATTGCCTTCAAACATCACTTGCTTCCTATCATGAATCGCTTGTCTTTTTGCTTCGACAGGGCAAAATATTTGATTACATTATGTTCAAATCTTGACCAAGTAGTCAGATCTAGCTGCTGCGTTTCCCCTTGAAGTCCATCCATAGCCTTCCTGTACTTGATGGTATAAGAAAGTACAATGTCTCTTGTATGATTGAGTACGTATATAATTCTTTGTTGAGTATTGTGCAAGATCCGCGGGTTTCTTTCGAAATTGTTATTACAATGAATAATCCAGATGTATATGTCTTGCATAGATTTGGCTTCAAAGAATAGGAGTGGTTCTGATGGTCGCTTACTGTTTAGCGCCATTACATTGGCAAGCATTTCTGCCATACCAGACTGTTCTGGTGTTTGTCCTCGCCAATCAAAGGTTGAACTTCTTCTCCTCCTTTCTCCCTCGCATTTATCATGGTTGTCGTTGTTCCTAGGATCATCTGGGCCTCCCCCTGGGGCTCTTGAGAGAGTTGTATCAGGGGCTTCCTTGCCCTTCCCTTTATCTTTTCGTGTTGGAGGAAAATAATAGTTGTAATCATTCTCCTCTAGAACCGTGGATAAAGGTATCGGTCTGGAAGTACAATATTCTAGTACTGTAGCTAGTACCTTTGTTAATAATTCTGTCAATGCCCTTATGGCAATATTTGTCTCTTCTCCTTACTGATGTTGTAGGGGTTTGAGTTCTCAGATCTCTTTTTAGTGAACCATTTGGTCTAACCTCCAAGAGTCTAGTATCCGGTTGACTTTCTGATCATGACTGATACTTTAAGAATGGAAATCTAGGAATTCTGTCTATAAGCTAGTGACTATTTGTTCTAGGGGTTGGTCCCAGGTTAAGGCCTCTTAGCTTTGTTGTCCCAGCGATCCACATATCCTAGTAGTCACTTCCTCATGTTCTTATTGATGCCTATCTTGGACGTCAATTTTCTCTGCTACTTCTCGTAGCATCTCCTTTTGGATGTCCTTCACCTCTTGTTCTACTCCTGCCAGCTGTATCAACATAATGGTGATGTTATTGTCGTGTATGTCTTGACAATCTGTGATTTATTGTTGTACCTGAAGCAATTTCAAGATGTTGTTGTGGATGACTTCCTTCAAGCATTTGAAGGGAATATTGTCCTAGTCATGTGATACGTCTATATCTTATCTGATTCGACCCAAGGTTATTCTCAGATGACTAGCTAACTTAGTGAGGTTTGCAGCATGGTCTCCAGGCTTCAGTGTCAATGATGTTGATATCCGGTGGGTACTAGCCATGGTGAAAGATTGGGGAAAAGAAGATACTATTCCTCTTCAGAATTGAGGGTCAATTGATACTGTTAGAGATTGACTCCAGTATACTGAATCATCTGTTAGTGTCTTATCAGGTTGGGTATCTATAGATTCTCCCTCTATTATCTACCTTGTAGGGCATAGCAGTACCTGCGCCATCCCATTGATTACTTTATCCGATAACTTTAACTCTAAACCTGTCTCATTGGGTACTGGGTCCAGTACCTCATGCCAATATTCTCTTTCTCCTCTAAAGAGTTTGAGGAATTTGATGAATACTAGGTGGCACAAGAGGTATTCTTTTGGAGATGGTATGGAAGAATTGGGATGATCGGATTCTGGGTTTAGAACTTGAATTTCCCTTCTCTGAAGGTTTAGGATATACTTATAGTACATATATGAGTTTCTTAGGCTCAGGCCTAGGGTATGGATTGTTCCTAGCTAAATGTGCCTAACTGTCGATTTTGAGAGTACTGGGTACTCCACTCAATGAGGTCTTCCAACTCAGTTGAACTCTACTTGAAGTTCAGACTGTGCCAGGTAAGATATATTCAATTGCATTGATCCCTCATTTGAATTCTGAAAGGTATTGTGAACCACAACGGTTATAAGGTTTCGATGAATTCAATTTCGAACAAGTCTTTGTCAAATATTTCTTCAAATGTAGGAATATAAATAGGAAAATGAGGTGCTTTGAAAATATAATCAAAGCGAGAGCTGAGAGTGGAGTTTGAAGAGAACTTGTAGTTCATATACTGAGCGTTGGTAACAGGAGAACTATCAATATACTATTAGGCAGAGGCTGAACTCTAGTATATCTGAGATAGGCAGGCCAAAATCTTTGTTCAGGGAATCTGTTGAGGAAGGCTCGTCTCAATAAAATAAGTAATGTAAAGATTTCAAGTGTGAAACAATATTATATTGATAAGATCTCTTCTCCATTGCTTGATGATGTCAGTAATGCTCAGGAGGAACTTTAATATTTATATCCTGTGTCTGAGTATTCGCGGACTACTTCTAACTACTATACCTCGGAAGTACTACTCTGGTTTTGATATGCAAATGTCCAGAATATTATAAGTGCGAACACCGTTTGACCCTGAAACTTTTCACATTCTTTCACAGTTATAGAATTGTATTCCTCCATTGATATCACTGTGCTATTTGTTATACCAAACAGCAGTCCTCAACTTTGTTATCTGCATAGACTATTATATTACTTTAGTCTTATTGACTATTGTTTCTGTGGTCTTTCCAGTCATGAAGTGATCAGTTTCATGCCATGCTACCTAGTACCAATCATAAGTCCAAGCCCGACATGTCAGCATCTTAAGGGTTTTCACCTTATCTAGGTCATACTGTCTGAGCATGCTTTCTCTTAGTCCACCTGACTCTGTAGAGGGGTCCTATTACTAGGACCATCAACCTATGGCCGATCTCAGAAAGGTATATGTGGATTAGGTTTATCATTAATAGCCTCCACTACTGGGACAACCTCTTGGAGTATTTCTCCGAAAACGTCCTGTCACCTTCAGCCTATAATTAGGAAGCCTACCTTTGAAGCCTATTATCTCAATGCGCCTGCAACATATTTCTTCTGTTTCACTTCCCAGATATCACTAAAGGTCCCCTCTCATATACCATGTGAATATCATGTGGTCAGATGGATGGTGGTGATGTATATAGTATTATGAAGTGGGCTTCATTGATGTGGTATTTTAGGTATGGGATGCAACTCTTGAAATCTTGCTAATGATGTGCAGGGCCTATATGGGGGCTGGAGGGGGGTGTTGGCTCTTGTAAAATGAGGGTTTGTGCACAATTACCCTACCATGAGGTCTGTGTACTTGTCTCAAATTTCCATATGCCTAACATTGCCTCCCCCTCAATACTATCATTTCCCCAGCTTCCTACCTTCTCACTCCCATGCCAATTCAAATGTCTTTCTGCCTTCTTGCACCCTACGATGCTATCATTTCTCTGGCTTTTTACTACCTCCCCTCCTATGAATTTTCACATCTTTCTACCTTCTCACCTCCCACATGTTCCAAAGTCTTTCTCTGTTCTCACTCACCTCTCATTATCTCGACAATGGCCTACCGCCTTTTGCCTCATACAACACACATCGACCTCGATCCTGTCTTGCCTGTTGTACACCCCCCCCTCCTAAAAAAATAAAATAAGAAAAAGACCATGGCACTCCCCAAGTCTCAAGTGCAACTAGCGGAAATACAGAGGAAAGTTCCATCGAATTATTCATTACTAAGCATCACTAACAAACCTGTTTTACTTAGATGTCCTGCAGCCCAGGGTGCCATGAGTGATGTGAGAAGAGGGAAATGCCCCACCTCCCTACCCCACGAGAGTGACATGCGGGTGACAAAATGCTAAGCTGTTCACCAGGAGAGCCAGGTGCTGAACCCCGCATTTGAGCCTGTAGTAGAGGACTCCCATTAAGTCAAAATTCTAGGCTTTGCTCACAACTCACAAAAAAGAACTAACTCTCTATCATCAGAGGCTATGGCCACATAGCATACACCAAAAGCTGGTATGGGTTACAGGATCCTCGCGCCATAACTGCTGTCTATAAAGCATGGTGTGAGCAGATCCGGGCCTACATGATGGCTTGCTCCTGAGATGTCCGCCATCTGACAAACTCTTAATTGGAGTTGGTCATAGCTTGGGCCCTCTCCCTGCCCCCTATCGTAGACAAAATGAAGCTTATTAAAAACAAGTACCGGGCCGACGACATGGAGGAGGTATCTCATCACCTGAGGATCTTAGTCTGGGATATGGTGAAGAAAATTCAGATGACGAGAAACCATCTAAACACAGAGTGAGCATTGTTGGCGATGGAGAAGAGACCTCTGAGTAAGTATCCCTTTCCCTCTGGTCCCAATATCCATTTACTAACACATTTTTTCAGTCACCCAACCCAATTGGTCCTCTCCGTATTGCCCATAGACAATATGAATCCATATCGTTCGCTGGATGAGTCCGCCAATAAATGGCCATCTGTCCCTTGGCTACTCCTAGAATTCTGGGGACCCTCAGGCTGACCAGGGGATTGCCTAGTGGGTCCTGGAATCACTGAGCATCAAAAACGTGCTTGGGGCTATCAAGGGGCAAGATGAGGAGGGGCAAATTGGGTGCCCCAGATATTTCATAAGGGCCCCTGGCTAGGACATATGTATGCTTCACCGTGTGCCCAACGAGCCTCTCCTGCTCTGGGAGTTTATCTTTTCAAATAAAGATGATGATGTCCAGGCATGGGTCTTTGTCAACAATGGCAAGGACCGCGTTGACCTTCTAGTATTGGAGCCACATCTCTGTCAGGGGTAGGACAGTGGCTGTACCCCTTAACCTGCTGATGGCAAATATCCTTTCTTCGACCACGAGGTCTGGGGTTGCTGTTGGCAAGGCACCAATATCGGGAGGGGCATCTAAGAGGAGGAGGAGGATTCTGCAGCCACCATTTGTGAGTCCACTATTTTTATTGATGATATATGTTCTTAAGCCCAAGTTGTTTTCACTTAACCTTGTAAGCCAAACCCTGCTACTAATCACACTTATAGGATAAACCACAGGACGCCCTCAGTCTATCGAGAACTCAGCTCACCGCTAGTCTCCTCCCTGCCCATCGTCTCGCCTATTTACCAGTAAGTTTCCCAACACAATTGAATTTTAGTTACAGTGGACTAAACTCAGCGACTAAATCACACCTATAGGATGAACCACTGGATGCTCCCAGTCCATCCAGAATACGTCCCGCCACCCATCTCATTGTTACCCATTGTCGCCCCGCCAATTAACAGGTAAGTTCTTCAACCTAATTGAATTTTAGCTACGGTGGACTAAACACGGCGACCAATCACACATATAGGATGACAAACTGGATGTCTCCGGCCCATCTAGGCCCTGCCCCACCACCTATCTTAGCGCTGCCCATCGCCCCGCTCATCAACAGGTCTGTCTCCTGACCCGATTTAAATTTGGTTATAGTGAACTAAATTAGGTGACTAATTACATGCATAGGATGAGGAACCCAATAACCTAGACCCAACTAGATCCTGCTCCACTACCTATTTCGCCACCTGGCATGATCCTGAGCCCTCGCAGATGTCTGAACATGAGAAGGACCGCTTGATCTAGGAGCTACTCTGAGAAAACCCTTGGATGACGGACTACCTGGCTGCCCCCAAACCCTTGGCTGTGCACTGTCATGAACACAATGGTGCACAGGATAGTCCTCCTACTGACGATTGTCCCAGCACCACCCCTCACTCAATTCCAGAGTCTCTTCCTCCTTCCCCAACTGCCGTTTCTGTGCCTGTCTCCCTGCCTCCAATAAGTTTTTGTTTGATGACCCTTTCTCCTTCTGCCTCCTCTCAAATTACTGGGTCTGTTGCTCCATCCCCTGCAACACTGATTGCTGGGTCTATTACTCCATCCCCCATGACACCAATTTTTGGGTCTGTTACTCCATCTCCTGCACCTCCAATTGAAGAGTTTGTTGGTTTGTCCCCCACATCTCCGGTCGCTGGATCTGGTCTTCCATCTCCCACAATACAAATTGTGGGGTCTGTTGCTCCATCCCCAGTGACACTGATTACTGAGTCTGTTGTACCGGCTCCCACTATATCTATTGCTGTATCGGATCCCCCGGGTACCACTACTTTTGCTGTTACGCTATGTGCAACGACTTCTTTTCAAGTTGCCACAAGTGTTTCGCCATTCCCTCTAGTTGCCAATGCTGCTACTGTTCCGATAGCCCAAACTGCCTCACCTCCCCACCCTCCCACCCTTGAATTGTCCACTCTAACTACTCCAGTTTCCTTACCTGCCGTGAGCGAAGAGACACCAGTGCACCCAGGACTGCACTGCAGCAACAGGCGTTGGTATTTTAAACGGTACTTCTGATGCTTCTTTTTTTATTTCTGCTCTTGTTTTTCTGGTGGAGAATTTTTACCTTTGCTATTTTACCTTTGCGTTTTCCTTGCATATTTGCAACATTGGATTATTTTGTTGTCAAGAATTTGGTTGTTGAGAGTTTTCACTTGGGGTTCCATTAGATAGTAATAATACTGTAGTAATGATACCATTGAACACCCGCGCATCTTCCTCTTGTATTCCTGTCATGACTTGTTCGAACTCTCATACCTAGAACTCTGGCTAGCACATGATAGTCCTGGAGCAATACTAGCCATAGTCCCCCTTGCATTAGCGCCTTACACCTGTATTTTACTGACAAGTGTCTAGTTATATTCTACATTGCAAACTGAGATGGTGTTAGCCAGCAAGGTTTATTGATGGGCTAAGAGTTATTACTCAAATACACTCTTCACACGATTTGGACGTGTTGATTCGATGTCTGGAGATGAGTTCAGATAGTCCTAATCCTTTTTCAGTCTTGCGCATATCTCACCAGAAATCATATTACTAACAGACACCATTTGTTGCTAGATCTTGCTAGGTGATTTGCTTTAGTGACTACATCATTCAGGAATACCAGCAGGAGTCCTGAGCCCAACCCCTGATAGTCAAGAAAGTAGACTAGTGAATCCCAAACTCAATATTCAAGTTGAATCCTATACCATTAGCACTCAAACTTTACTATGCCATGTTCTTTCAAGATGCTATCTGTATATCTGATTCTTTCATGCTAGAATCTTAGGTCTGATGATAATTGGAAAAGTGTGGATCCGGAACATAGACTTCAACACTCACAAATCATCTCATTGCAAGGAAATCTGTTGATTCAATACTGAGTGACATCCTGTGATTCAGCCAACCCTAACCACAGCCTCAAGTCCTGGGGTACAAGACCCGACACATGGTATTGAATACCAGAAAATGGTACAAACAAATCAACATCCGCAGACTCGAGATTTGGTCAATATACACTCTGAATCTTAACTTGCCTGATGTTCAATAACATTTTATGAGATGCAGAAGCAACATCAAACCAATACACAAAATCAACTCATTCGTTGAGTAGGCAATCTGAGTGTACGTTAATGCGATGTCAGACGCAACAGGATGGTGTCAGGAAAATCGATATCTGTATCATAACTAAATGAACACAACAGCTCACTAAGTACACTGTTGAACCACAAGCTACTACTAGGAAGACCCTCAAAATATACGCAAAATAGCATGATACAGACAATGGCATATACAGAACCAGTAGTAGAACCTGAAGGACAGGCAGATACAGATCCAGTTCATCCAAGTAATAGTACTAGTGACGAGTACTAGAACTCGCGGGCATTGGATGAAATAGAATCAGATACGGAATCTGACTTCGAAGAGATTGACATTGCAGATAGTAGTCCATCATGACAGACCAGTCAGTCTCAGGTGGCCAACCAAAAACAAAACCATCACCTGACAGTTTGAACTTCCACCATCTCCTGATCATGACCAATTGACCCAGCAAACCAGATACCAGTGGTGCGTTAGTGGATCACCCGGGGCAGCGCATATAGTCCTCCAACATTTCCATCTAGTGTACCACAATCTCCATTACCGCAGGGCAGTATGAGTGCTCCTGCATCTAGTATCAGGAGCTCCAGTCTGCCTGGCAACTCAAGCATACCTGAGGACAATGGCTGAATAGGAATTAACTCACCGCGCAATCTTGTGAGGAGTGCCGAAAGGGCTGTATTGGAGTTTGCTAAGTGACTCATTCTGCAGTTCATACTGTTTGAGGACCCACTCCCAAACATGGTTGTATTGACTGGCCATGTGCTCAGGATCTAGAATGCTGCCATGGACAGCAATGCAGATAGTGAATGCGTCGGACCTTCAGAGCACTCCACAAATTTCATAAGTGGACTCAGGCAGGCATGATGTGACACAGTGTTTGCTGAGCTAACTTGAACAGATACAGCAAAACCACTCAGGGATATGATCGCAGTTTGGATACTATATACAGAACAACATTGTAAAGTTATACAAGTTGCCAAATGATCCCACAGCTACAGTGCGCAAAGTGGATTTTCTTCTGGAACACGACTGATTTATGTGTGACCCGAAAGGGTAGAAGGTTCATTTTATCCTCATGACACCCCCAGCATTGTAGCTACTAATGATTGCTATTGAACTCAATACAGAACCTGAGATATTGATTGCTTGCGCCCCAGATTCCAGAGGTGATTTATGGCAAGTACTTTGCAGGGAAGAAAATGTGCGGTATAATTGAACCCAAGTTTCTGAAGCTAATCAGTGAGACCATGATTTGCTTGATGTGTACCATAATTTGTCATACACTATGCATATAGCAATCGGAAATCTATCAGGAACCAAGGCACTTCAAGCCTAATGTTGTAGGGGGTAAGAGTCTCCGAATCTTGTAACTGCTCCTTGGAGACAATGCATCTAACTTGTCCCCTAATGTGCAAGACCTTTTCGCGCATCAGCAAGAAACATAGGCTAACTACCTGACTGGGATCCAAGACATCATTCTGAAAAGCATTCGTGAAACAATAAAGAGTCAGATTAAGTAAGTTCATGGGGTGCAGCAAGACTGCCGTGAAGAGTATCAGGATGATTGGGAAGCGATATATGCGGAGCTTGAGAGTTGGATACTCGGCTAAGCTTCATCGCTGCTGGCAGTGCAACATACTAAGGTGCGCTCCTTGCAGGAAGACTGGGAACATGGTAATCACTTGCAAGAAATGGACACCTTATTTGATTTCAGCCAGACGTCAGTTACATGTGTACTTGCATATCTAGGATCAGATACTCTGAGTTCAAAACACTCGGGTGTGCAGACTGCAAAGCTGACAGCCAGCAGCCATATAAGCCCTTCTCCCTCATGTTATCTCTCTCTGAGCCTGGACGAATCTCAGGAAGCTGCTATATCGTGGGCAGCGATTTGTGATGTTGGGCTGGATGAGTAGGAGTCAGAGTGTAATGGGAGGCCCACCATGAAGAATCAGGGTTGATGGGGAGCACACTATTATTGCTAGTAATACAAAGAATTTCTCCAATTGTGATGTGATATGATGTGTAGGAGTACGACAGTAAAGAGCCCACTTGAATACTAGTAGTATTATAGGGCAATAGTGAGACGGACAGCTCTGGATACCATACCATGTAGAAACAAAGAAACACAGTTGTCACAGATGTCAGAGCGATCACTAGAAAGTAAGAAGATAGAGCAAGAGCAAGTACAAGATCGGGATGGAGTCAGGAATATTTCGCCAGATGTCTGATGAGATCCTGGTGGCATCTAGATGTCTGATCACTGAAACAAGATGAGAGGACAAGGTTAATGCGAAATCTGGAGAGGTCAGTTTTGCTAGGTAAATGTCGCAATGAGGACACAAGTAGGTAGAGAGAATCTGGATATGAAGATTAGACGCCACGCGATGCCTGAATAGAAGAGTTAGCTTTGCTGTATCTGAATCCCATCCTGATTAGAATACTTGTCGTTAGGGCATGAGCAGCAAAGGGGAGGAATCTCCAGGTACAAGCGGTAGACGGAAGATGAGGATCAGACATGGTCAAGACAAAACAGCAGGGTATCTGTTAGGCATATAGAAATCCGAGACATGTGCACAGACCCACGGTGGGGTAACTACACACAGACCCTCGATTTACCGGAGCCAACACTCCCCTCCAGCCCGCTTATGTGGCCCGCATGTCATTAGCGAGATTCCGAGAGTTGGATCCCATAACTAAAATATCACATCAATGAAGCCCACTTCATAACACCATATACGTCGCCGCTGTCCGTCCGACCGCATGCTGTTGGCAGGATATAGGAGAGGGGACCTTGGGCGACATCTGGGAAGTAGAACGGAAGAAATCCATCAGAGGCGCATTGAGATAGTAGGCTGTAAAGTTAGGCTTCCTAAACTATGGGCCGAAGGTGATGGGACCTTTTCGGTGAAATACTCAAAGAAGGATATCCCAATAGCAGAGGCTATTAGGGGTATACCGAATCCACCCATACCCTTCTGAGATCAGCTGTAGGTTGGTTGGTCCTAGAAATAGGACCCCTCTATGGAGGCCGGCGGACCAAGGAGAAGCATGCTCAGAAAGGAAGACCTAGGTAAGTTAGAGTCCCTTGAGACGTTGACACGTCGGGCTCGAACTTGCGATTGGAACTAGGTGGCCCGGCATGAACTTGATCACTTCATGACCGAAGAGACTACTGGAACAATAGTCAACCAGACTAGAGTAATATAATAGTCTATGCGGATATCTAAGCTGGAGGCTGCTGTTTGGTATTACAAATAGCACAGTCATCTCAACAGAGGAATACTATTCCAGGTCCACAAAAGGGTATGATAAGTTTCAGGATCAACCAGTATTCACACTTATCAGATTCTAGATGTTTGTGTGTTAAAACCAGAGTAGTACTTCAGGGGCATAGTAGTTAGAAGTAGTCCGCGAATACTCAGACGTGGGATATAAATATCGAAGTGCCTCCAGAGCTTTACAGACATCATCAAGCAACAGAGAAGAGATCTTATCAATATAATATTGTTTTACACTTTAAATCTTTACCTTACCTATTTTATCGAGACAAGCCTTCCTCGACAGATTCTCTGATCAAAGAATTTTGGGCCTACGTCCCTCAGTTATATACTTGAGTTTGGCGTCCACCTAACAGTATATTGATAGTTCTCCTGTTACTAAGGCTCACTATATAAACTACGAGTTCACTTCAAACTCCACCCTCACCTTGGACTTCGATTATATTTTCAAAGCACCTCACTGTCCCATCTATATTCAGACATTCGAAGAAGTCTTCGACAGCAAGTTATTCGAAATCGAAGAAGAATTTATCACAAAACCCTCGTAGTTCACAATACCTTTCGGGATCCCAATGAGGGATCAATTCAATTGCATATATCATACCTGGCACAGTCCGGACTTCGAGTGGAGTTCCACCAAGTCAGAAAACTTTATTGAGTGGAGTACTCAGTACTCCAATAACAATAAACCAGGCACAGTTTCCCGAGGACCAGACATCCCCTCGGCCTGAGCCTAAACAAACTTTTATATGTACTACAAGTACATTTTAAACCTGGAGAAAAGGGAAGTTCAAATTCTGAGTCCAGAATCAGATCAACCGAACCTTTTCATACCGACACCTCTAGAGTATCTCAAACGTTGGATACCTTACAAACGATTCCTTAAACCCTTTAAAGGATATCGAGAACTCTGGTACGAACTACCAGAAATCACTCATCCAGGACTATTAGAGCAATTAGCCTATCTGGAAAGTATCACAATGGCTGAGATACCTCAAGACCCAAGAAAGAGGATAATGGCGGGAGAACCTATGGACACCTGCTCAGATACGATGGATAAAACCAATGACTCAGCAATATGGAGTCCCTCCCTGTCAACACCTCATGAACCTGCATTTCGGAGAGGAAATTTACCCTCTCACTGATCCTCTACTGTTGCAAGCACACATAGGATATCACGATCCTCCACGCCAAAACTAGGAGGAGACCATACTGCAAACTTAGCAAGGCTGGCTGCCCGTCTTGGGATAACCTTGGGTCGAATAAGACAGGATATAGATACCTGGCTCGACCAAGCCAATATCGCCTTCAAACATTTGAGGGGAGCCACCTAAGATAACACCTTAATATTAATTAAGGTTCAACAGCAAATCGCCGAGGGACAAGATGTCCACGAAAAGGATATTGCAATCTTGCTGACGCAGCTGGTAGGCGTGGAAAGCAAAATGAAGGGGATACAAGAGGAGATGCTACGAGAAGTGGCAAGGAAAATAGACGCTCAAGATAGGCATCAACAGGAACATGAAGAGGTAACCACGAGGTTACATGGAATACTCAGGAAAGAAAGCCAGGCAGCACTAGCCCAAGACCAGACGATGGAACAAATGGTCATTAACCTAAGGGCAGAATTCCTAGAATTCCGAAATCAATGCACTACGCGGGAAAGAAAAGTCAACCGTACCCTAGGACAAATGCACCTAGATCAGACTACTCGCTAAGTGGAGATTCACAGGTCACAAGACCAGCAACAGCAGCAGAATAATGAGACGAATAATACCCTAAAAGTATTAACGGCATCCATAAATAAGATGTTGGCCACCGCACCAAGTCCTGCGGCTGCAGGACCTGCACCCTTACCCACCATCCAGAAAACTGATGACGAAAAATACTACGCTCCGCCTACACAGAGGGATAAGAGGAAAGGCAAGAAAGCTGCTAATGCATCCCCCACACGTGCTCAGGGAGGTGACCCTGGAGATCCCAGCGACGATGATGACGATGATGATGAGAGAGGAAGAAGGAGAGGAAGTCCTAGCCAGAGAAGGTAAGGACAAATACCAGAACAGTCTGGAATGACAGAAACGCTTGCCAACATGATGGCACTAAACATTAAGCGACCATCAGAGCTACCCCTATTCGTTGAGGATAAACCCGCACAAGATATATATGTGTGGATCCTACAATGCACCGACTATTTTGAGCAGAACCCGCGAATCTGGGACGATGCCCGGGAACTGGTGATATATGCACTTGGTCGTACTAGAGGAGACATAGTACTCCCTTATACCATTTGGTATTGGAAGGCTATGGACAGACTTCAAGGGGAAACCCAGCAGCTGGAACTGGCTACATGGACCCGTTTCGGACACAATATAATCAAACAATTTGCCCCAGTGGAAGCTAAACGACTAGTTCTACGAGCAATGCAGCTAGTCGAGTACGACGGTAGTATTGAGCGTTATCTGATGATCTTGCATAACCATAACATTCGTGCGCACATGACTGGAGAATCCTGGAGGCAGGAAGTCGAAGATAAACTTCCCAAACAAATTGTCCGCAGACTGTCAGCTCTGTAATATACGACGGATCAAGAATAGGAAGAGGCGCTATGGCTGTGCAGTCGGTCGGAAGAAGGGCTTCTGGCCAGAGAAAAAATTGGGCAAGACAAACCGTCAAAACCTAAAGTAGTCCAAGAGGTCAAAAGAGAAGACCGAAGCGACTCTAAACTGAAGTGACAAAGGGAAACTAAATCTTATGTCAACGGAGGTGGAGCCCCAACACAAAAATGGAAATGGGACGATGAGCCAGAGAAGCCCAGGAAAAGGTTGGGTGGGATGGCGAAATCCAGCCATACAAACTTCGGCCGGGCTCATACTGGTATCCCGCAGAGTGTGATAGACACTTGGAGGCGAGACGGAGATTGCACACGTTGTGAGAAGAAAAACCACACCTACCAAATGTTTTGGGGAGATGCCCATATATCGGCAGCAACGGTCAGCTCACGGCCGATAAAAATGGGAATTCGACGAGCAAGATCAGCTATTGTAAAGCCTAAATTAGCTCATAAAATCGCTTCTGTCCAGCAACCAGCCCAAGTAAATAAGATCTGGGGACTGGCGGATGTTGAAAAACTGACCTAGGTCAGTTCATTGCCACCAACGGTGACGGCGTTTGGGTATTCAGTGACCCGATGGAGCTGGAATCGAAATGGGAACCCCCTTTGGCTGGGGTGTATGGGGTACCAACCACGACAGGGATCGGGTAGTCCATGTGCAACTATGGGAATCGAAATTCAAAATGATCAAAGTGGCGCGAAGCGAGTCTCTTCTTTCAGGCTCGAAGCAAGTAGGCTCTAAGGGAAGGGATCCCGTGAGGGACTTATGAGCTCGAACACAAGAATCAATATATGGAGAGTCTGGATCGAAAGAGAGGATAGTGAACATGCCCACATGGCCCGGGAGCCAACAGTTCGAAGTTCCTCGAGTCACCTGGTGGTTGCCTGCTACCCGTGTGCAAGTAAGTTACAATACCGAAGAAGTTGGGACATAGCAATGCAAGATCTACCTGATAACAATACATGACAGGGGGACAACCGACGCAGGCCGTTCCACCTACCACATGATTCTGAGTCGTATTATATGTATGTACTATCTTGCCTTCTGGCCAGAGTGTGGGATAGGGATGTACCGCTTTGGTGCGCAAGACCCTCTGAGGGAGCTGGACGGATAACCGAAAACCTAAGGGAAAAGATCGGTGAAAGCGGGAACCCCATACCAGGAGAGTAAAATAGCTAATAACCGCCCGAAAATCTGCTATGAGCCTAGGTCTGGCGTGTCGGGAAAAGGCATCCAGCCTGAAAACTGGTCGTGCGCAATTGCGTATCAGTGAAACGCCGCTTAGTATGTAAATCCAGATTGTTAGAGCTAAAAAGTTACTAGTTTGTCTGAGGAGACCTCAATGGTCGAAACTACGCGGGCGTAGTAACAAACATTTTGTTACCTACACCTAACACCAATGATGCCTAAACGAAAGAACCAAGAAAATCCTATCTGCGCTAAGCACGTTGAGTTATGTGCTCCAAAACCTAAACGATAGAACTTTCCGGAGGGGATCGCTTACCTCCACATACACAATAAGCGATACAAAGTCAAAGTCTTGTTAGACTCGGGATCCAATGTATTCCTTATAAATAAGGACCTAGTTGATAACCTTCGCGTTCCTACAGTGGAATGCAACAATCCAGTTGATATCTTAGGCTTTGACAGATCATCAGCCATCTCAGGAGGAAAGTGTTACACTCTCCCTATTAAATTGGAAATAGGAAAAAATCGGTACATCTCTGAAGTGTCGTGTAAAGTGGCTAAGGCTGGTCACTATGGAATGATAATTCCGTTTAGTTGGTGGCATCGTGAACACCCAGTGTCTCACATAGAAGATGCAGAAAATTGGACCTTCTACGCAAAAAGTTGTGAAAACTCTGTGGAAGAAGATGATGGAATAGCGGATATGTTCGAATATGACGAATCCGTCACCTGGGACCCTAATGCATGTCGTGTCGGAAGAATCGGAGCTATAGAAAATACTGTGGAACTCGAATCATTTCCAAAAGAATACTGGCATTACAAACATTTTTTGAAGCCCAGACGGCCGAAAAACTAGCCCTGAGACGAATATTCGATCACAAGATAAAGTTGATTCCTGGATCAACTCCCCCCTGGGGGCCGATATATCCACTATCCAAGAAACAGCTTAAGGCTTTACGAGAATACTTGGAGAGACTGATCAAACAAGGAAAGATCACGCGGAGTCAATCGCCTGCAGGAGCACCCATATTATTCGTACCTAAGCCAGATGGCAGACTACATCTCGTTGTGGATTACCGAAATCTAAATAAGATTAGTATCCTCAACAAACATCTCCTCCCACTTATGTCCGAACTCAGAGATAGAGTAGCCTGCGCAAAGATCTTCACCAAGCTAGACCTTAAGGACAGTTACCACTTGATTAGCATAAAAGAAGGCGATGAATGGAAAATAGCATCCCGTACAAGATACGGACATTACGAATATAAGGTTATGCCTTTTGGATTGGTTAACGCTCCGGCAACTTTCCAAGATATGATGAAACAGGTACTGAAAGAATACCTGGATGTTGGAGTCGTGTGTTATCTTGACGATATTCTCATCTATTCAAAGGATGAAAAAGAACACATCGAAGCTGTCAAAAAGATTTTACAAAGTCGGTTGAACTTTCAATTATCGGTATCGCTAAGAAATCGACTTTCCATGCCACTGAGGTAGAATTCCTCGGCTATATGGTAGCAGTTGATGGGGTGTCTATGAGCACCCGCAAGGTGGAATCCATAATGGTTTGAAAACCACCTAAGTCGGTTAGGGAAGTACAAGTCTTCATAGGATTCGCTAACTTCTACTGACGATTTATCAAAAACATCTCTGCTATTTGCAAACCCATAACCGAGACATTACAAGGAAATTCTAAGAATTTCAAATGGGGAGTTGAGCAGGATACGGCTTTTGAAGAGCTAAAACACTGGTTCACAACAGCCCCCATACTATATCACTTCTTCCCGGAAAGAGAAACAGTGGTGGAAACCGACGCTAGCGATTTCGCGCTCAGTTGCGTTCTTTCTCAATATTTTGAGAAAAGGTTACATCCAGTAGCTTTCCATTCCAGAAAATTAAACTCGGTGGAGCACAATTATGAGATTCATGATAAAGAACTTCTTGCAATCCTCGAAGTATTTAAGGAATGGAGACACTACTTGATCGGGCCGGAAAAACCGATTACAGTCATTACCAACCACCAAAATCTACAATACTTCCTCACCTCGAAAGTCTGGAGTGGCCCTCAAATTCGATGGGCTCCGAAGCTAGGGGAATACAATTTTCGCATTGTATACCGGCCAGGCACTAAGGGCGGAAAGCCGGATGCATTAAGCAGACGGCCAAAGTACCGTCCTGAGGAGGGAGCTACGCATCGCGAACAGAAAGTTTTGAAAGAAGAAAACTTCTTGGTATCACTGGTAGCAAGGGTAGGCGATGAAGGAGAAGACTGGGATGGAGATAAGGATTTAGATTTGGAACCTTGAAGAGGTGGAAAGGAACCCGTGATTAGGGTCAAGAGATTGAGCAAAAAGGCATACTTGCCAACAAAGGGCTCAAGAATGGCCACAGAACATGACCTATATGCCATAGAAGATGATATTGTCCCAAAATATGGACAAACATTGATAAGGACGGGTATAGCTGTGGGGCTACCCGAAGGAACCTACGGAAGAGTTGTCCCGAGAAGTGGATTAGTGGTCCAAAGTGGAATCTCCACTGGCGCAGGAGTAATCGATAAGGATTACACCGGCGAACTCAAAGTCGTACTTTTCAACCATAAGGACGTGGACTGGGAAATAAGAATGGGCGATCGCATAGCTCAACCAGTGGTAGAAAAAGTCAACACCTCAGACATGATGGAAGTAGATGACTTGGAAGACACAGAACGAGGAACCGGGGGATTCGGAAGCACCGATATAGCGACAAGATCCTTGATCATTAAAGAACAGGAACCTAGTATCAGCTACCTACAGACATCGGCTAAAGACAATGAACATTGGTATGATATTTCAGAAGTACCTGAAAAAGTTCTAATGTCAAATGCTATCATCCTGCAAAAAGGTATGAAGCAGTTCAATCCTGAGTTCCTAGACGAGATACAGGGAGCTATCGAGTCAGACGCAACTTGGAGACAATGAAGAGAAGAACTCATTAGGTTACAAGACGAAGGAAAAGATTTTCCCAAAGACCGGACCTTAACCGACGATCTACTATATTACAAGCAAAGGCTATTTGTACCAAATAGTCAGACGCTATACACCAAGATCGCAGAAGGATGTCACGATGCAAAGGTTGCAGGACATTTCGGGCAAGAAAAGACTTTGGAAATAATCATGAGAGACTTTCACTGGAAGGGATTTGTGGCATAGGTCAACGACTATGTACGATCCTGTGATGAATACCAACATAACAAATGACCTAGACACGCTAAGTATGGATTATTGCAACCACTGCAAATACCCTACGCAGCATGGGCGTCCATCTCAGTGGACTTCATCACACAACTACCAGAGTCGCAAGGATGCACACAGAGAATGGTAGTAGTCGATCGATTCACGAAAATGGCACATTTCATCGGACTTCAGACCTCAGCTACAGCCATGGACGTCACAAACGCATTACTGAAAGAGGTATGGAGGCTACACGGTCTACTAACTGAAATCGTCTCGGACATGGACTCAAAGTTTGCAGGAGAATTTTGGGAATCCCTTTGCAAAGCACTGGAAATTAAGGGAAGAATGTCGACGGCATATCACCCTCAGACTGACAGACAAACCGAACATACCAACTAAGTGCTGTAAGGATACCTGCAAAGTTTTGTCAACTATAATCAGGATGACTGGTATCAGCTACTACCGCTAGCTGAACATGCCTATAACAACTCCGCAACCAACGCTTACGGGATGTTACCATTCTATGCGAACTACGGTTTCCATCTACAAACCGAGTGGATAAAGGAGCGCAAAGCTCATAATCCAGGAGCAACACTCTATGCGAACTGGATTAACATGATACATGAACAAGCCAGGGGGTCACTAGAAAAGACATGGGAAGGAATGTCAAAATATTATGACCGGAAAGCACCACAACAGGTTGACTTCAAGATCGGGGACAAAGTAATGTTAAATGCAAAAAACATTCGAACCCGATGGAAATCAAAGAAGCTAAGTCCAAAGCTATATGGTCCTTTTCAAATCATAGAGAAATGCGGGTTGCGAGCCTACAAGCTCAACATATTCGATCGGTGGAACATTCGTCCCGTATTCCATGTCGCCCTATTGGAACCCTACCGCGAGTCAGTTCATGACAATCATCAGCAACCCCCTAGTAAGCCGGAGGACATCGACGGCGATCTACAATGGGAGGTTGAAAAAATAGTAAGAAGCGAAATTCGTTCTTACAGGAAACGAGTACACGGCCACTACCAAGAGAAGTAGGAGCTGTGGTACTTCGTCAAATGGCAAGGGTGTTCAGAAGATGAGAATACATGGGAGCCAGCTACCGGTATGGAAAATGCGGAGGAAGTTGTGGAGAATTTTCATAATGAAAATCCGGACATGCCAGGAAGGGCAGAAGTAAGATAGTGAGGAAAAGGTTTTCCTACTGTGGCCAAGTAAACGCGGGAGGTTTTTCACCCTGACCACACTGAGTCTTAAAACGAATTTAGAAGAAAATTATAAAAAGGTTTATAACGGCATTCGAGGCGAAGCCTGGTAGGAGGGAGCTCATGTTAGGCATATAGAAATCCAAGACATGTGCACAGACCCACGGTAGGGTAACTATGCACAGACCCTCGATTTACCGGAGCCAACACTCACCTCCAGCCCCCTTATGGGGCCTGCACGTCATTAGCGAGATTCCGAGAGTTGCGTCCCATAACTAAAATGTCACATCAATGAAGCCCACTTCATAATACCATATACGTCGCCGCCGTCTGTCCGACCGCGTGCTGTTGGCAGGATATATGAGAGGGGACCTTTGGCGATATCTGGGAAGTGGATTGGAAGAGATCTGTGGGAGGCACATTGAGATAGTAGGCTTCAACGTTAGGCTTCCTAAACTATGGGCCGAAAGTGACGGGACCTTTTCGGAGAAATACTCAAAGAAGGATATCCCAATAGCAGAGGCTATTAGGGGTATACCGAATCCACCCATACCTTTCTGAGATCAGCTGTAGGTTGGTTGGTCCTAGAAATAGGACCCCTCTACGGAGGCCGGCGGACCAAGGGGAAGCATGCGCAGAAAGGAAGACCTAGATAAGTTAGAGTCCCTTGAGACGTTGACACGTCGGGCTCGAACTTGCGATTGTCACTAGGTGGCCCGGCATGAACTTGATCACTTCATGACTGAAGAGACTACTGGAACAATAGTCAACTAGACTAGAGTAATATAATAGTCTATGCAGATATCTAAGTTGGAGGCCGCTGTTTGGTATTACAAATAGCGCAGTCATCTCAATAGAGGAATACTATTCCGGGTCCGCGAAAGGGTGTGATAAGTTTCAGGGTCAAACAGTGTTTGCACTTATAAGATTCTAGACGTTTGCGTGTTAAAACCAGAGTGGTACTTCAGGGGCATAGTAGTTAGAAGTAGTCCGCGAACACTCAGACGTGGGATATAAATACCGAAGTGCCTCCAGAGCTTTACAGACATTATCAAGCAACGGAGAAGAGATCTTATCAATATAATATTGTTTTACGCTTTAAATCTTTACCTTACCTATTTTATCAAGACGAGCCTTCCTTGACAGATTCTCCGATCAAAGAATTTTGGGCCTACGTCCCTCAGTTATATACTTGAGTTTGGCGTCCGCCTAATAGTATCAGACATGGTCAGGATGGAATAGATGGAGATCAGATGTGGTCAGGACGCACAAGATACAGAGGCCTGTGTCAACTGAATGCAGGACATCCCGGAACACAAATCAGGATGTGATATCGGCTAGACGTCACATACTGGTTAACGATTCCCATTGTAAGCGACCCATGTATCTGACGCACCGGATGTACAGGACATGGATGAATATTTTTGCTGATGTAAAGAACATGGTCAGTAATTGGTACCATTCCCTCTTCAGCAGCATCAACCCATTTTGCTAATAAGAATTCAAAAATAGGATATTGTGCCTTTCTTGCCTTTTGCTTTTGTGCTTTGGGTCCTATGGTATTTTGTTATTATGAGTTCAATTATATAAGTTTCTTCTTAAACCTGATAGATTCTTACCATTTGGGTTTGCCTTTTGGATACACACCTTCTAGCCTTTCAAATGCCCTGACAAGCTTGACATTGCTAGTGGGCGACCATCTTGCCTCTTCGGACATTCTTGCTACTCTGCAAATTTCTCCAATTTCATATCAGGATAACGGGAACGCAGGAGGCGTAACTCATATTTTTGGGTTTGAGTTAAACCTCTCCAGCTTGCCCCATTTGGTGCCATCTTGTATAATTGAAGTGGAAAATATGGAAGGTATTGATATGGAAAGGAATCTGTTGTTATTTCTATCACTATCCCTTTACCCCGCCCCCTATATAAAATTCTTCACCATTGCTGACTCATAGTACCAGATTCCCACTAGATGGCTATACTGAACAATCCGCTATTACGAACAAAAATGGCCCGATACTTGGCATTCGTTATAGCTGGGTGCAACTGTAGTCATTCATTCACATTTGGCAAGTCGGACTAGGGTGCCGTGTAAACTCGACCGTGCTCCCACAGGAAGGTGCGGATAGGAGTATCGCGTATTTGGGCTATGGTAAAGCGCACTAGAGCACGCTGGGTGCTGCTCTCCCGTTCAACAATGTCTGTTGAAAATTGAAAATTAATCATCTCTACCGGTATGTTGGTTAACAGCTAGCTTTGGCGTCGATTTTCACAGGTGTCAGAAATACTTAGACTCCATATTTCCTTCTCTATATCCAAAGCCCTCGGGTCTCTCTACTCCTGTCTCTGCGCCAAGAATGGCACCCCTTTTGGAATAACCCCCGCCGGCCCATGAAAAGTGTGGGGTTTGAAGCTGCTTTCTAAAGGAATGCATAGACTACACTGCTACCAGAGAGTGAGAGAGGAATAAATACCGTGATCCTTGATAGTAATTTTTTTTTTCAAACCTGAGACTGAATGCCTCTGGCAAGTATTACATACTGTTTTGTTTCCTCATTGTTATTATACTAATAAAATTATATAGTCCTATAGAGTCTTTTATGTGTTTGGGTGGTTCCAGCACGGATCAATTTCATTGTATTTTGCAACTAGAAAGGAACACGTCTAGTTTTTCATAAGAGTAGTTGTCATAATTATTATATAAAATACTTGTACGATGACTCTTACAGGATACCGGTACCGTATCTTGCGTCACTGGCATAGTCTCTCGGGCTGCTCGAATATAAACTCTATACTCTTTATGGGTTCGGGGGTGTTATTCTAAAAGAGGTGCTCATTCTTGGCGCGGTGACACGAGTACTTTAGAGGAAAGGGAAGGAAAGGAGGGAGGGAAGGAATTGTGGAGAAAATGGGGGAATAAACAAATGTGCGAAAAGGATTTGCGGCTGGAAACAACAATTAATGAGAATGTGGGGGGATTTTCAAGCGACACCAAATTGTTTAAATATATTAGAAACAGCCTCCTACCAAACGCTAGACTCTAGATTGTGAATAGGAGTTGACAAATCCTGAGTCAACTACAGAGGGGAGTCCGTACAGAAGTCTGGGTGGGTATAGTACATAATAGATTTGTGCATTACCATGGCGTATGATTCCCCCCGACCAAAAGAGAATGCTCGAGCCGGGGTTCTGTTGTAAGCTTATATACTGCTGAAGGAAAGGAAAGATGGCAATAACGACAAAGCGGGGGTTTGAGTTGCGGGAGGGGGCTGGGTGCAGATGAGCGGCATCAGAGGTGTTTGTGGAGCTGTTGCAGCCCTTGAGGGAATGGCGCATAGGTTATCTGTGCCCGGAGGTGGTGAGGAGGGCGATACCTCCTCGGTCTTGGGCTGTGATGGAGGTGGTAGACGCTGGGGGCTATAGTAGCGCTACAACTCCCGCATGGTCACACTCAGCAGCTCACCCGAGCAGTGTTCGGCGTCTCAATTGAGCGGTATTTTCACCACTCCCTTTTCCCCACTCTGAGCAGCCCACCGCAGTGGTGTTGTGCGTACATATCTAGGTTGTCGGGGTTGACACCGTCCCGGCCGAGTAGTATTTTTACCATTCCCTCGCGCCCATTCATAGCAGCATAATAGAGTGCGTTCGGCAGCACAAATCTGGTTCGTCGGGGCTGACGACACGCCGTCCGAGTAGCACTTTCACAATTCCCTCATGCCTATTCCAAGCAGCACAATGGAGTGTTGTTTGGCCGCTGCTGTTTGGTATGTTGGGGTTGAGGTCGCCGCGTTCGAGTAGTAATTTCACCCCTCCTTCATGCCCACTCCAAGTAGCGCAAGAGAGTGGTGTTTCGCCGTACTCTGGTCTATCGGGGTTGGCATCTTGCCGTCCGAGTAATATTTTCACCACTTCCTTGTGCCCATTCTTAGAAGCATACCAGAGTGGTGTTCGGTTGGACACGTTGGAAGAGCTGATATTATTACTGAGAGATTGAGTCATTTTCCGTTTTTTGCTGCTTAGGATGTTGTAGTGGATAGGCGATGGGGTCGGTCGGCTGCTGGAATTCCTGGGGGCCGAAGAGAAGTGGGGTTTTTGTGGAATTTATTGGATATGATATTAATATGATACTCGTTTGTTCATTTGCAATGCGGACACTTTGGTGCCAAAGCTGCACAAGCTCCAAGGCATCCCGGCGCCAAGGCGTCCGCATAGCGAATGAACCGGCGAGTACAGTACGAGTACCGTAAAGAATCGTCAAGACAATCTCCCCCAAATTTGTGTCAACGATACCCTGCTTGTACCTACCGCATTGGTATTATATCATAGCAGGAAATGCCACAGCTCTTTAAGCGCTACCTTGCTACCGGTACGGCACAGGTCTTTTACTGCGATGAAAAAACCCCCTCGGTTTGGTCGTTCGTGATGTCGATATGGGCACCGGAGCTCTTCGCGTAAACTCGTGCCAGGTTCTGTGAAGATAGTGACCGTGCTTTTTACTATTCATCGGGGCCTCAAAATGCTGCTATCATGCAGCCCGACGCACTGCGGTGTAACCCCAGGTTGCTATATTTGCCATAATCTACCCCATCTTTCAAGCGATGGAGGAGGAGTAGGTTTGTTAAAACCGAATACCAGTACCGTTCAACGGTCCACCTAAGCAGCAGTTAAAAGAATCATTGAATATTCTGACGAATAGCCCCCTATCAAAGCCCGGGATGGTTCAGGATCCGAGATTTACCACTAAATTAGCGAACCAAGACGGCAGAGCAAATATCCGGTGAGCAACCCCGAGGGAACCCACCATATGAACGGCACTCTTAGTACTGTACAGCTGCATCTAGGGTGTACAGCTGCGTCTAGGGGGTTCTGACACTCCTCCAGGTAGGCAACTTAGCTATCACCATTCTCCCCCTAATTATTTTGTAAAGCCATCACAGGCCGTCACTCGAATAAGTTAATAAGCTGAAAGTTTGAAAAATAAGTTTACATGGCGTTTGATACAATAATATTATGATATAGTACAATACAGTACTGTAACCTATAGTAGGCTTAGACGGCGACACTGGCAAGGCTAGTATATAGTGGGGGAAAAACGGTTTAGATTCAATGGAGATGCACCTGTCTGCGCAAACTAAGTTGTGGTGCAGCGGGCGTTGGATTTCATTGTGTTTTGTCCCTTGACGTGCGCCATAACTTAATTTCCGCGCTAGTAAGAGGGGGGGGAAGAGTTTACTCATGACTTATAGCGGAGGAAAAGGGAACCCAATTTAGGTTTCTAGATGCGCAATCAACCCCCATAATCATAGATAAGAATATCGTGAATCCAAATTAGCTCCTCCACGGTAGCATATCTGTGCACACAATATTCCTTATGCGACACCAATGCCCCACTTTTAAGTATTTTTTTTGTTTAACCATCCTCTTATCTCTGTAGGTTGAGGAACTAAACTAGGCCCGTGATGGAAGGAGACTGGAAGTGCCAGCGCTTTCTGCAACGTGAACTCTTATGGCACAAGACACCGTCACCCGGGATCAAATTTGGTAGCCTGGGATACCGGTTTTTGGTGTGGTAGCTTGCAACTGCAATTTGCGGTACGGCGTCAGTTATTCCTACTACACTTACTTCGGTATCACCCACGCACTGGGCGCTCGGATATGGCAAGGCTTCCCCTGCTTGGCTGCCTGGATTATATGGGTTCGCAGTGACCTGGGAATCAGACAGAATACCAGGAAAGGGGAGAAAAAAAGGTTGGGGAAGGCAAAAGGAATTCAGGTCATGATAGAATATACCTCCCAACTCGCTCGTGGGCCGGTGTCCCTAGTGCGGTGGCAGTTCGGTCACCTTTGACATGTTGGGTGTAGGATACTGTATAAGCTCGAAAGGCTCATAGGGATACAGCGCATTTGGGCCACCAGCTAGTTACCAAAAGAAGCAGAGATTGTAGTGGTAGCCGTTGAGCCCGGCTCGGAGAAGAGGCCCGCGTAGCCTACTCGTGGGGCCAGATGAGTGTGGGAGGGTTAGAGAGAATATGCGGGTGTGCACTGAGCACTGTTCTTCAGGACTGTGCACCGTGGCGGTGAGCTGCATAGCGGGGTTTTCGGGTTTATATGGTGCTCGTAGAATGGAGTTAACATCAGAGTCAGAGCTCCTTACTGTATTAATTTCCCTCAATGGTCAAGACTAAAACGAGTGGATAGTCTTCCAACCTCATCTTCGAGTTCGCACCTAGGGCACAGTGGCATATAAATATGGTCTTCATTAAACCATGTCCGTAGTGGAAGCTAATTGCCGTCATATCTCAGGTAACAGCTATAGTGGCTTTTGTGTCCCTTTCCACGAGTGTCAGGAATACTAGCACGTCATATCATTTTTTTCCTCCATACTCGCATCTAAACAACCCTCACGTCTGCATTTCAGGGGGGAGGAGAGAGGGAATTGCGAACGATAAACGTGTCAAGAAGATTTACAACCAGAAAACAATAATAAAAAGCAATTAATGTGATAATTATCATAGAAATTCCAAGTCACACTGGCTTATCCAAACACAATAGAAACAACCTCCCATAGACACCAAACCCTAGATCACAAATAGGAACCGACAAATCCCGACCCGGCTATACAGGAAAGTCTGTGGAGGTTTGGACAGGTATATGATGGGTCGTGCCCGATCGCATAAGATTTCCTTCGACCAAAAAAAAATACCCAAGCTAAGTTTCAACGGTAGGCTTACTCCGGAAGGAAGGAAAGTAAGGGTAAAAATTACAGCAGAGCGGTGTCCGAAACTGTAGGGGGCGGAGGCTAGCCGGGGATGAGGGAAGGGGGGCAATGGCGTGGACAGAAATGTTGGTGGAGCTGTTGCAGTCCCCATGGAAACAACACACAAGAGTGGTGTCCGGCTGTACTTATCAGCTTTGTCGGGGTTCACGTTGTCCCATCCGAATAATATTTTCACTACTCACTAGAGCGGTCGGTTGTCGTTATCTGGTTCGTCCGGGCGGGCATCCTGTCCGAGTAATATATCAACGACTCCATGATGCCCACCCAAAATGGCACAAGAGAGTGGTGTCCGGCCGAAGTAATCTAGTTTGTCGGGGTTGACTTTATCGTGTTTAAGTAGAATTTTCACCACTCTTTCGTGCCCACTCGCAGCAGCCCGCCAGAGTGGCGTCACGACGTGCTGATCTTCTTCGTCAGGGTTGACGTCGTCCCGTCCGAGTAGTATACCAACGACTCCCTCATGTCCACCCCAAGCAGCACGAAGGAGGGGTGTTTGGCCGTATATATATTGTATATCGGGGCTGACCTCTGGCCGTCCGAGTAGTATTTTCACCACCCCCTCGTGCCCACGGCTGACAGCAAAATGGAGTGGTGTTTGGCCGTATATGTCTTGTCTATCGGGGCTGATTTCTGGCCATCCGAGCAGGATTTTCACCACTCCCTCGTGCCCGCCCAGAGCAGCAGAACAGAGGGGCGTTTGGCCGTACTTATTCGGTTTATCGGGGCCTATGTCATCCCGTTTGAGTAGCATTTTCACCACTTCCTCGTGCCCATTCCGAGCGGCACAATAGAGTAGTGTTCGGCCTTGCTCATCTGATCCATCGGGGTTGACATCACCCTGTCCAAGTAATACTTCCAACACTTTCTCATGCCCATTCAAAGCGGCCCAGATGGGAGGTGTATTACCCACACAGTCTTTTTGGGTGAGATCACAACCTTCCACCTCTACCAAACCCGCTACAATCTCAAAGATCCCGAAAAAGGATGCGCAGTGTAGGCCACTAAACAGGGAAATGTTATCGAGATCAAAATCGTACAGATACCGTCTCTGTGTTTCCAAGAGGATTTTCGTGGAAATGTGATTACTGTACTGGTAGTCGTCAAATAGCTTCAGCGCAAGCAATTTTGAGCAGTCTGAAAGGTCCCGTTTTGCGTGGATTCCCCAATATAGAGAAGAATATTCGAGAAAAGGAATGCCTTGGGGATCGGGTGAGGAACTGGCCGAAAGAGATAAGACCCGCTGGGAATTTAGAAAACTTAAGCAGGTTTCTGCCATTATCGAGTGAGCTTTACAAAAGAGCTCGGGATGAGCCCGGAGGTATTCTTGAAGGGTAAAGTGGATTAACCGGACCGTGGAAGCCTCCTTCTCCACGGCAACAAGTCCTTGGCAACAGGCTATCAATGTCCCAATTGAAGGAACATTATCGGGATTGAGATCCGGCGACCCTATTTCGACTGCTAGGGCGTGACACAGTTCATCTGGCTTCAAAGGCCGCTCCGAGTGAGAGACCCACATCAAGGCGGCCATTCCAATCCTCGCTTTCTCCCCACCTTGTCCTTTTATCCGATCCAGCGTTGCACTATAATCTTCTCCCAACCCTAAGCCATCAGTCATTGTGTTGAGCTTTTGTCTCCTGCGATGGATTGTGGTTTCTTGCAGGATCGCATCGATATTAAGCGAGACTAGCAGGAATCTGGATAAGTATCTGTCAGTGGATAACTCGAGGTAGCTTCCCAGTGCCGTCACTTATACGTACATTTCAGAAATATCTTCGGGAATTTTCTTCAGGATGTCTGCCTTAAGACTATTGGTCATGGCATCTGGGGTTGTGTCCTCGTGTAGCCTGCTATGAACATATCTAATAATATCATCCCGCTTGGGACTTATGGATACACTCGTTACCCTCGCACCAAGACGCCTCCTGATCTCGGGTCGAATGTGTGGTCTCCCGGTCACGAATATCCGAGTGCCTGAAGACTCTCGGAGAATTTGGTTTAGCAAATCAAGAAGCTTGACTCGATATCCTTCCGCACATTCATCCAGAGCGTCGACGCATATGAAGGTGGGCTTTTTGGAAGAAGTAGTTTGCATCATCTTCACCATATCGGAAAGTTGCGGGCCCCGGCCCCCAATGGCATTTTGTTGGTTTCGATATGTTCGCGATATCTCCTCCGGGGTCTCCCTCAGCCCACAAACCAGCTGTTTCAGCAGGGATCCCAGCATGATCGTTGGGGACTGCTCCTTTTGGGCGGCGAAGTCAAAATAAAAGCATGCAATGGTGGTATTTTGTCCTCCGGCTTGATCGCACAAGCTGTCTACCACCAATGAGCTAGCATCGCGGCTTGTCAGCACATGCCCTTTTTCTTTCATCTTGGGGTCCGTCCTTGTTACCTAATAAAGGTCTTGCCGACACCCGGATCTCCATAGCAAAACAAAACTGCATTATCGGATTCACCTCCCTCGCTGCCCGTGTACCAACTTCTAAATTGTTTGGTTCGTAATAGCCATTCTCCTACATTTTCGACTCGGCGGGCTTGAACGTCCTGATGCCGTAACTTGGGATCTAGTGGGGATAGCCAGGATAGGATATTAGATCGGTCATCGGGAACGGTGAAATTGTGAGTGGTGTTAAAAGCGTTGATATTATTACTGAATGATTGGGACATTTTCTGTTTATTGCTGCTCAGAGTGTTGTGGATAATTTATGATGGAGCAAGTCGACTACCGTCCTTGTACTGGCAACTTATTGGAATCCCTGGGGGCTGAAGAAGAGGGGGTTCTTTTGTGGAACCTCATGGATGCTGCAAGACTGTCCAATCGATCTCCCCCAAATTTGCGCTAAGAACACACTAACCGCGCTTACCACATTAGTAGTAGAAGATGCGCACCCATCCTGTTCTCTTCTGCGATATCGCACAAATCTTCCCCTGCCATGAACCAACGCCTGAGAAAGTCTCGGGTGGGATCGGCTAGGTTTACGCATATACAACTAGATCAAGTCTTATAAATGCATAGGTCGGGAAGCCTTCTGCATGCGTACCACTAAACTTAAAGAATCGCCCCCGGCTGTTTGTGGTGTCGATACAGGCCGGGGGACCCTTCCTACAACCTCGTGCTAGGTGCTTTGAAAAGAGGGGCTGTGCTTTCGACGTTCCTCGGGACTTTCAATTGGGAGTACTGTACTGGTGGAGTGCAGTGCTGCGCGGCATTCGGCAGGTTACTGCATATGCTATGATCTACCCCATCTTTCTGAGGATCGGGAGGAAACTTCATTAAAACCAAATACCGCTCGACGCTCCGCCCAAGTAGTGATTGGGAGAGATATTGGAGATGCTGATGAATGGCCTCCTATCAGAGCTTAGGATAATTCAAGATCCAAAATTTACCACTAAATTAACAAACCAAGAAAGCAAAGTAAATCTCTCGTGACCACTCTGAAAGAAGTTACCATATCGTATGATATGGACGACACTTTTAGCGCAGCCTCCGCAGATTTCTCATACCCTCCCTCGCACCCCAAGAACAATGCATATCAACAATGATAGAGCAAGAGCCATTTAGACAATCGCTCTCGGATATATCTCTAAGAGTATTATAAGCATTTATCGGTATTTGATTCTTCCTGAATAATAGAAAGAGAGCCTTAGCGAAGCATTTGCGGAACCCGGCAGTGCTCGGAGAGGTATGGGAACTTCGAGGACGCGGCTGCATTCTCGGGCGCTTCCCCCGGGGCATAAGAAGTACTGCTACAAATAGTGCAGCATGTATGGGGTAAAAAAACAAAACTTAGCTCTGCTTCAGCTTGTTTACGCACACTGCTACACTTGAGCCCTGTTGTCATCGAGTAGGCGACTTAGCTATCACCACTCTTTCCTTGCTGATCTTATAACTGGTGTTCGGCATGGGGATCCTCGCAGTGGGTTGGCCTCGTGGTCCTTGAGGATGATTGGCGGGACGCTGTTATAGTATGCCCGAGCCAGGAGTTTTCAATTCTAAAACCTGCACGACTAGAGTATGCTTGGGGGGGGAAACACTGCCAATTTCTTCATATATATCCAGAAATAAATACCTCCTTCGCTTTTTCACCCCTTCACCTTCAGCCTCTTGGTGAGAGATTGGGGACGACATCTGCCCGTCCGAGTAGTATTTTCACCACTCCCTCATGCCCATTCTAGGCTGCATTATGGAGTGGTGTTTGGTCAAATTCGTTAAGCGTGTTGGGGTTCACGTCGTCTCGTCCGAGAAGCATGTTCACCACCTCCTCGTGCCCACCCCCAGCAGCACAGGAGAGTGGCGTTTCACCAGCCTCATCTGCTTTATCGGGGTTGACATCTTGCCGTCCAAGCAACATTTCCACCACTTCTCCGTGCCCATTCTTAGCATACCATAGTGGTGCTCCGTGGGGGCTATTGAAAAAGTCGATATTATTAGCGAAAGATTGAGACGTTTTCGGTTTATTTCCTGCTTAGGATATTGTAGAAGGTAGGTGATGGGGACAGCCGGCTAGTGAAATTGTTGGAAGTGAAGAAAAGCGGGGCTTTCTTATAGAGTATCCTAGATACCACAGGATCCGAGTCATCTCAACTACGCTGAGTCAGGTACAGTACAGTACTCAAGTACCGTACAAGTATCGATACGGTGCTGTAGCAATTGAGCCAAGCTCCGTCACCACGATTTTCCGCACCCTGCTTTTCACCTTCCTATTTAGGAAGGTGAAAAGTGGGGTTCAACACCACAAACACAATCTCATGATCCTGCCTGGCCACTGAACTTGGAGCTTCATAAGTGTGCTGGAATGGCATCCTCTGGGATTAAAAGAAAACACTCCCTGAGCCAGTACTTCCAGGCTGGTCAGGACAACAAACAAAAAAGGTTTCTTGGGTCCTTAAAACAAGAAAAAGGTCTTCTCTGTTCTCCTTTGACTGGAACAAGAAAATAGGGTGAAAGAAGTTGTTATTTTGGTGTCTACTGGTGGTGTTTTCTTTACTGCTTGCCTTTTCTGAGTTTTTGGGGAGGATGGTAGGATTGAAGTACATTGGACAGTGGTGGATTTCTTTTGTTCAATGGGTTTTTAGGCCATACCTTAGGGTCGATGCCATGGGTTTTCCTGTACTTAGGTGTGAATAAACCGTGGATTTAACAAAAAAAAAAAAAAAAGCTCTAGCAATTGAGCCAAGCTCCTCTTCTGCGATTTTCCTGGCCCCGCTTTTCACTTTCCTATTTGGGAAGGTAGTGGTGGGGTCAACACTATGACTCTCTCACTCTCACGATCCTCTCCCCAGTGCTGAACTTTGGAAGCTTTATAGGCCTGGGAACCAAACTTCATCATGGGGCAAAATGAAATTTTAGCCCTTTCTAGTACCAGACTCTGTTCCCTCTACTAGACTGTGGTCTCCCATCCTCCTCCTCCCTCCATGATTGCCCTCCTCGGCTAGAGCTGTATGAGGTTATGCCCTCCCCCTGCCTCTCTGTTCTCTTGCTCGGTCAGGTTTGCATTACTACCAATGTCAGGAACACTTGACAATGCGCGGTTGGTATTGCACTGCCTGCAATTGCGCCCCCGTCCAACCAGCCATCAGCAATCTCTCTACAGGAGGCCAGCACGCTCATGCTAGTTACCTTCTTTACATGAAGCGAATGCATCTGAGTTCTCCCCTATATTCCTACCTGCTCGCCAAAGCTGGGCCAGGTGAAAACTGGGGGCTTTGTTTGTTCAGGAGGGTTTCACTTGTTGGGTTTTCCTTTGTATTTCCTTTCTCAGGAGAATACGGTGTGGGTTTTCTTGTTGGCTCCTGCCGGTCCTATTTAGTGTTTCTTTTGTCTTGGCAGAAGGGGTGCTTTATGGGGAAGGATGTGTGGTTGGTTCCATACCAGAGGGACTTGGGCTGGCTTGTTTTTCCCTAGGCCTGTGGAGGAGGTTTTTGACCAACATAGCTCAGGCTCAAAACGGGGGTTTGGTACGGTTGTTGCAGAGGTGCCCTTGCATTTAGGATCCATCCTTCTTCGGGACTACGCCTTTAAAGTGGAGGTTTGCACCTTAAGCAAATAAATTCTAGGATTTAACAAAAAAAAAAAAAAAAAAAGCTGTAGCAATTGAGCCTAAATATACTGTAGCGATGGATCAGCCGCCACAATTCACAGAAGAAAACTCAAAGGGCTGGATAGACTACCGGTATCCGAGCCCCCTTCCCAGAACTGCTGGCAGGATGCATACCATACTCCGCCATTGATAAATTATGCGAGCTCTTGGCGCCACGATTGGTGCTAATAACGCCAACATGTCCAGATAGTTTTACGGATAGTAAAGTACGAGTAAGTAATTAACAAACTAGCTTGGACATCACTTTTCACGTGGTTTGGAAATATGATATCATACTTGCTCCCCATATTTTCCTTCCCCATACAACACACATGGCAGAAGACGATCAATGGGCCAGAGAAGTGCATAGAAGGTCGTGCTTTCCTGGGCACAAGACGGTTTTAAAATGCCGGTACCCTAATTTCCCGCCTGCCACCAGTCAACTTAAATTATTGTCCAACGGGTATCGGATTTTGCTGTGCTTTTTTTCGTTGGCGTGGAACATTATGATACTTAGTTTGCGCCCAAGTAACTAACTTAACCTATTGGACCTGGAAGTGGATTAGACGCACAAGTGAATCAGTTCGTACAGTACAGTACGTTAATTTTGCTCAAACTCCTACCACAGAAATTTTCCCAAAACCAAACGTCTGAATTTAGCCCAACAAAGGTCGTATCTAGAATCGTGTTCTATCTGGGATACCTCCGATGCTGTTGTATTTCGTCTTCCTGGTGTCAGATGTTAATTGAGAATTTTAAATTTTCCCCTTTTTGGTGCCTTTTAACCGGTTCACTTCCCCCTCTGATCCGCTTCCTGATCCGATAGGTTAGTTGTATGAGAGGGCGGATTTGAAAGGCGCAATCTGGTAATTCCTGCAATTGTAGAGTAACTCTGTCCTCCAATTGTCGTAGGTCATGACATCCCTTCGTTCGTTCCTGAGTCTCAGGACCTTTTCCCGTAGTGCATATTTACCTCTCCCACCCCCCAAAAACTGGGCTAGGAAGAAAAAAAAGGGTTGGCTCCGCTCACTCAATGGTGAACCGGCCAATGGAGCTTATGGCTTTGAGGAGTTAATCTATCTTTTCCTCAAGTGCCGATACTGTCACCCTATTCAGCTCAATCTGAACACAGACAAAGTGATTGCGATACCGGTGTGGAGTGAGGGCCTGAGTTAATAGGATATTGTCTGAGAGTCATGAGGTTTTTTTACCCTGTGGAATCTCCCATTTTGTCCGTGCCTTGTCATGCAGAAATTTCTCTATACACATAATATTGGAGCGTTTTTAGGAAAGACTGATATTGCGTAGCACAAAAAATTGGGCATTTTGTTCGGGTCTCGGTGGTATGCAATAGCAGTTCTTTTTTTAAAAAAACGCTTCGATACTACGAGTATAAGCCTTGACACTTCCTGCTCAGTTGGGCAAGGTACAATAACCCCTCGGCAACAGCAATTAAGATAGCGGTTCGTGGCCATCTTAATCTGGCTTAACTTCACCCTCTTTGCTTTACAGGTTTATTTACTTTATCCGGACCTAAGTTAATTCTCCTCCCCCATCCGTTAGTATATTGATCAGGTTACAGAGCAATATTTCCCACAAGATGTAGCTTGGTCGAAAAACAACTAAGGAAAGGCACATCAAACCTCCCACACCGGTGGTCTAGTGGATTTCACCATTCCCCTCCTCTTTTTCACCACGTTCTACTGTCACTGTAATCCTATTCCACCAAATTATGACTAAGCATATGAATTCTAAGAGAGAGGCAGACAAACGGTATGATTGGGCTCACCCAGTTATCTAAACAATTCTTAGGTGTCTACTTTGGAGTGGAGAAAAGGGGTAGAGATTCTGCAAAAAAGCGAGGAATAAAAAATATGCAAAGGAAATTTAAAATTAGAAAACAGTAATACAGTGAGAGTGAACGACATTGCGATGAAGGTTTCGGGCCATGTAAGTCTATCCCGATATACTGGTAGCAAAGATGGCCGCCCACCCCGGGCCAAACTCTGGATTATAAACTGAAACTGAAACCCGGACTCGATTACACAAGAAAATCTGTATATAGGTATCCCCACCTCGGATGACATTCTCCAACAAAGGGAGATAGTCTGAATTGGCTCTCTGCCGCGGGCTAACAATAGAAGGGAGGGAAAGACAGCGATGGCCAGAGGGTGGCATTTGGGCTGATGGAGGAGACTGGGCGGGAGCGAGAAGAGAGAGGCGATGGCGGCGGCAGAAATGATCATAGAGCTGTTGCTGTCCCTGCGGACATGGTAGATGGGGTGTTCATCCTCGAAGGAGGCCAGGAGAGGGGGTGCTTCCCGGGCCTTAGGCTGCACTGCGGGAGGCGGATGGCGGGGACTGTAGTAGTGCCACTAGTCTCGCATGGCCATCATTAGCAGCCCAACGGAGTGGTGTTTTACCGGAGATATCTGGTTTGTTGGGGTCGACGTCGGTATGTCTGAGCAGTGCTTTTACCACTACGGCATGGTTGTTTATAGTAGCCAATAGGAGTGGTGTTCGGCCAGACACATCCGGCATGTTGGGGTCGACGTCGGTCCGTCCGAGTAGTGTTTTTACCACTCCGACATGGCCATTTTGAGCAGCCAAATGGAGCGGTGTTAGGCCAGACCCATCCAGTGCGTTGGGGTCGACGTCGGCCCGTCTGAGTAGTATTTTCACCAATCGCTCACGCCCATCCGAAGCGGCGCGGTGGAGTGGTCCTCGGGAAAAGATATCTGATGCGTTGGGGTTGACATCGCCGCGCCCGAGTAGTACTTTCACTACTTTTGTGTGCCTATTCCCGATGGAACAATTGAGTGGTGTTAACCCGGTTAGAGCTGTTTTGTTGGGGTTGACGTTGGCCCGTCCGAGTAGTATTTTCGCCACTTCCGCATGCCCATTCCAAGCGGCACACCAGAGGGGTGTTCGCCCCCATTCATCTGGGTTGTCGGGGTCGAAGTCGGCCCGTCCGAGTAGCATTTTCACCACTCTCTCATGCCCATTCCAAGCAGCAGCATGGAGTGGTGTTCGGCCAGATCTGTCAGGCGTGTTT
The DNA here is from genome assembly GCA_014065205.1 of Tuber brumale. Lineage (NCBI taxonomy): Eukaryota > Fungi > Ascomycota > Pezizomycetes > Pezizales > Tuberaceae > Tuber > Tuber brumale. The sequence goes on along the minus strand of JACCEG010000009.1, from coordinate 249,764 downwards.
GGGTTAACCTCGTCCCGTCCGAGAAGCATCTTAACCACCTCCTTGTACCCATCCCTAGCAGCACAAAAGAGTGGCGTTTGACCAGCCTCATCTGCTTTATCGGGGTTGACATCTTGCCGTCCAAGCAACATTTCCACCACTTCCCCGTGCCCATTCTTAGCAGCATACCACAGTGGGGTTCGGTGGGGCCCATTGAAAGAGCTGATATTATTTGTGAAAGTTTGTGACATTTTCTGTTTATTTGCGGCTGAGGATATTGTAGAAGGTAGATGATGGGGACAGCCGGCTAGTGAAATTGTTGGGAGTGAAGGAAAGTGGGGCTCTCTTGTGGAGCCTCCTGGATACGGCAGAATCATCTAAACTATAATACGATGAGTTAGGTAAAAGTACCCACTCAAAAGTTTTTGTCCGACACTGGGCCACCAAACCCAGTGAACAACAGACATCCCCAAACCAACAATTCCCAATGCCACCCCCTTGAAAACAGTTTAAATTTTTCCATTAGCTAGATAATTGCTATTTATCTAAACCTCTAGAAGTAGAACTGCAGAGGATCAAAGCTGTACTCATTGTTTACTATAGCGTTGGACTGTGTAAAAGTAACCTAGATTTTTGTATGGGGCTCCATACATAAAAGTATATGACAGCCAATACCTCACACTTAAATGTCATTTTCTCCACTCCTTTATAATATTTAAAAATTCTGTAATATTCCCCACATTATCTACAGGTTTGCCAATGCACTACCAAATTTTCGCATATTCTCCTTGACATTGTGCTATGAGAGACGGTGGTGAAGTTGGAAACTTTTAGTGTAAAAAAGGCATCAGACAAAAACTTTTGAGAGAGTACTATACTGTACAGTACTCGAGTGCCGATGCTAGAGACTTTGCGAAAAGACTCCGGATGTGGGTCAAGTAGAAATCAAGCCTAAAAACACTTGAGCTATGGATCAGCTGCTATCATACATCTACAGATGAAAACACAAGAGGCCTGATAGACTACCTGAACCCCATCCCCAGAACTGCTAGCAGCATGCATATCATACTCGGCCATTGATAAATTATTCGAGCCTTTTGACTCCATGATAGGTACTGATAACGCCAACTGTTAGATGGAGATTGTTTTGCCTGCTCGCCGCATGTCCTCTCCCGCCTAACGCACAACAACCCTAACCCGAATACGCGGAACTCTACGGTGCAAATCACTTAAAAGCTGAACTAGAGTGGAACACAGAAATCACCCGAACCGCTGCAAGCCGTGCCTCACAACTGCCAAGACATGGTGACCCCCAACAATACACTACCGTATTAGACCACCCATCGTTATGCAGAGTATATCATAATGCCTCGCTTGCCTCCTTTCCTAAGTCCAGATTCTACACCTTGTGATGAATAATAGGGTACCTGTTTCACTCTCACCAAAAATCCTCAACTTTACCTACAGTAGCCTTTACCAATCTTAACTTATATTCTGATGTCAAACCATAGGGAACAAGCCCTGTTGATCTTCTACCTCTGCACGGTTTCTATTTCTTAATATCATGAGTTTTGAGCGTTCCATGTAATATCCAATATAGGCCTGTTTGAAGTGAAGGTTTTAAGCGATTTGCACTGTATAATAGTTCTGTTTATTTTCTGACCAATAACCCTGACCCTACCGCATACATACGATACCTTCTATATGTTTGACTAACTGGTCAAATTTCTGGAACACAACTTGCGATAACTATTCTGATATCTCCTTCTTGAAGACAGCACTCCTATCATGTGGAAAGATCGCAGCCAGGCATATCCTCGGCCATACTCATACTCTCGGCCCGATCATATCCTCAGTCAAATCCACCGACCCTCGGCTGGAACAGCAGTTGGGAGCCGATGAAGTTGAATGTGAAAGTGGGCCCGTCATGCCCTGGAAGTATGCAGGAAAGGTTCTGGATGATCCAGAAAGAATAAAAGGCAGCCTGTTCCCGTCCATCATCCAATTTGTCTTTCGCTCCTCTGTTACCGGTATTTTGAGTCTGTCAGTCTTTCGTTCTCTTTTCATTTCATATTTGTGTTTGCAAGAATACTTCTCCAGTTAGGATATTTGAATACAATCCTCATACCGCACAATTGTCTTTCTATACGTTCCTACCGATTGTCCGGACCGCTGTCCGTAAACCTTGTTGAAAACCGAGTTGTCCAAATACTCTTACGGATGGTCAAATACGAGTAGGTAGTTAACAAACCAGCTTCAGCGTCGCTTTTTTACGAGTTTTAGAATTACGCCCCATGCTCCCTTCCCTATATAAAGAACGCCGCAGAACGTCATCAATCGGCGAAAGAGATGCATGGAAGGGTGATGCTTTTCTAGGAGCAAGACGGTTTTAAAATACCTGCCCACCTGCCCCCAATTAAGTTATGGCGCAATGGGTATTGGATTTCGCTGTGTTTTTTTCTTTGGTGTGCAACTTATGATAATTTGCGCCCAAGTATGATAGAAGAAAATGTATTTGAACTGTGAAATCCAGTAATTGTGGGTAACTCTACCCTCACAATATTGCTGACCGAATCCATAGGTCATGACATCCCTTCGTTCGTCTGTTCAAGAGTTTCAGGACCTGTTAGTGCGTATTTAGTTTAAAAACTAGGCTCATTAAGAAGTATGGCTTCGGCCACTCAATGGTGACCCATGGAGCTTACGCCCCCGAGGAGTTAATCTATCTTTTCCTGAATACAGAAGTGATTGTGATATCGGTAGTCTACCGGTAGTGGATTTCATTTTTTTCATTCATTTTTTTTTTTCACTTTTTTTTTTAGCCATGTTCTACTATCACCGTAACCCTATTCCACCAAATCTAACTACCGTAAGCATATGAATCTAAAGAGAGATGGCTTTACACTTCAAACAGGTGAAACCACACAAAAAACACTTCAAATTTTAGACCCTCTCGAAGCCACGACGCCGATGGAACCCCGGCGAATGATGTACTATGATCGGATGCCAGCCGAACGAATGACGTACAATGATAGCCACAGAAGAAGGAATATTATGATATCTTAATCCTACCGTAGGATGGGGGTCATCTGGATATTTAGATGCAAGCTGAAGGATATCATGTTGCAAGTAGTGAGCTGGGGTTTAGTCTGGACACAATACATGACGAGCGACGTTGTTCCAACATGGGTGGCCACAGCAGAAGGTATCCCAACATAGACAGCAAAGATCCTATGTGGTCTTGAGATGAGTGCAGAGGATGAGACATTACCCTCACGTAGCCCACCATCATCATCAGAAGCCATCCCAACACATGCACTATGGATCAGAGGTTGTCGTGAGGCTACAGCCAGAGTGGGGATGCTGTCTGGGCACCTAGGACAGAGGTGTCTATTCCAGGCGGTCGCCAGGATGCAGCTTGTGACACAACAAAAATCACGACTTGATATTGCTCAGAAATCGCATCCTAATTCACGGTTCTTCTATTGCACATCCCATGTGTTGGGCACACTGGGTGTGTACACCACGCAGATATGTATTTTTACTGATACAGCTACAGTACCTGACAACTATCTTCTAATACATCCTCCCTTCAATGCATTGTCTGTTACCAAACTTAACCACTTAACCACATAGTAACGACTGTGAAAAACCTTGCCTCTGACAATACCGCTACCCTACCTACACTACTATCACGATAATAAGAAACGAAAAATAAAAAAAGTGGAAAATATATAGGGGAGTTTAATATTTGCTTTTGGCTCAGCGAGAGAAATTTCTTTAGGTGAGGTGGAGATGAGGGTGATGGGGAGGGTTGCGTTGCCCCCCAGCTTCGGGTGTGTGGTTAAATTTGGTAATGAAAACAGTACTTTGTGAGTTCTTTCCAACCCTTTCAATTTCCGGCTTTTTTCTTCATCCAATTGCTAATCATTTATCGTGGTAATTGATACCTAGTTGCAGCTTCTTATAGGGTTAGTTTGCGATACTCTCCAGCATATTGCAGTGAAATCTTGAAATGCTCAAGGGATGTAAGCAATCAAATCTTTGGTGCCTGGCTATAGAATCATTCAGGATGCTTAATTGATACTAACTGCTGCTGACTTAGACTGCTGATGAGTCAGTTCGGCTTTTGGCCTGCGCCACTGTTTTCAAGTTTGAATTAGTATGATAGGAGGTTGTGGTCACCTTGGTCTTCCGGGGCCAGTTCTGATGGGCCGATTTCGACACTCCGCTTGACGGTAGATTGCACTCCTGCCCAAGCACTCACAGCGCCGGTTTGTTCTGCCAGTTCCTATTATGGAATCGCTTGTTCTTGGATGTTTTAGCCTATAGGGCACCAGATTCCCTCTGGTGCGGAACTAGCTGAAGTGCAAGGACAGCTTAAAACAAAACTGTAACATTGGCTGCATGCATCACCCGGGCTCTTGTGGCCGGGGTGACAATTCCCACACAACGTGTCCAACTTCAACTCAGCTGCTGGGAGTACATGAACTGAAAAAACTTAAAGCAGAATCCAGTGATCTTTTTAGAATTGGAATATGAATAGCAGACCCAGGACCTTGAGGCATTTTGAACTGTTGCGATTGTGTGATTCTTGGCTTGTTGGTAGGGGCTTGCGGGATTGGTAGTAATCAGGCCCTTTGCTGTCCTGCGATAGAATAGAGGTGATTGTCGTCCGGGTTCTTGAGGTTCGGAGTTTTCTTAGTGCGGTTGCAATAATGGTCCCTGGCTGCATTTTGTTGGTTAAAATACCCCAGGATCTGCGATTCCATAATATCACAGGAACTGGCAGAGCACACCGGCGCCATGAGTATGCGGCTGGCTAAGTTTCCTGGACCGTCGACGAGGCCCTTCTTGTAGCGGTCGGCAATTGTTCCCACTTAGTCACCAGCGTTAGAGATGCTCCCTTCCTGAAGGAGGTAAAAGAGTGGCTATTCGTGGGCCCCAGACATACGTACTTCTATCCCTCCCTCCAGAAATCTCTCACTCCAGAGATCTCTCCTAACTGAAAAGAAATATTCACCTTCCAATCAATCACGCAACAACCCATATTCCCTTCATCTGCAGTCTTTTATTTCCTTTTTCTCTCTCCCGGCTCTAAGAGAATGAAAGCCTTCTGCACCCCTTCCAGTACCTACCAACATCCTTGCCTGAAATTAGGTGGAAGCTAACCATACTAGGATTTAGTTCCCTCGGCACTTATGTTCCGCTCATGCCACGTTTCCAATTGCAGTTCTCTTCCACAAGTTCTCCTTCTACCCTAGAACGACTTGTGGCTGCCCCCCCATATCCACTAGTTTTTCTTGGTCAACAGCCTCTTGCATCTGGTAGCATAGAGGCTCTTATTGGTTGTGAAGTCACGAGGGACAAGGATCCCAAGCGTGAGAGAATGTTTGCAGTGAACCCAAGCGTCCAGTCCGTCCGTCTTCGGGCGCGGACGGGACGGACGGCAGTGCATGGGAGGATGCCCGGGACGGACGGGCATCTTGGCGTCCGTCCAGACCACTGCCCGGGACGGACGGACGGGCCCCGCAGGTTTCTAAAGATGTAGGATGTTCCAGGTTTCTGCCAGTGACGGCAGGTGACAGTCGAGCCCTGTAGGTAATAGTCGAGCCCTGTAGGTAATTGNTGACGGCAGGTGACAGTCGAGCCCTGTAGGTAATAGTCGAGCCCTGTAGGTAATTGCCAGGCCCTGCAGATGACCGCCGGAAGATGCCATTTATAATAAGACTCCAGGGCCCGGGCGTCAACCCCCAGGACGGCCGTCTTTATGAAATGCGGACGCCATGCCCTACCGTCCTCACCCACCCTGCCCGGGACGCCCGGGACGGTTGGGAACACTGAATGTTTGTAGTCCGGAAATTAAGGGCAGCCATAAAGACAGTGCAGAAAAGGCGCTTTAATGGTTTGATTGGACCGCACCACACATATGTTAATACCAGAGGGTCAGCTATCTTGAAGACCATTGCGGCCTTGGGAGAGAGGTTGGAGGAGCAGAAGAAGGAGATGGAAAAGAAGTTGGAGGAGCAGAAGAAGGAGGCAGACTAGAAGTCGGAGCAGCAAAGGAAAGAGATGGAAAAGAAGTTGGAGGAGCAGAAGGAGGCAGACCAGAAGTCGGGTCAGCAGAAGCAGAAACAAGCAATGATTGAAGACTGGGCATTGGATATGCAGCCTCTGCAAACGATTGCGATCGGAATACGCATGCGCTTTTTCAGTAATTACCAGAAATTGAGGGGTGAGATATCTGAGGATAGCAAAAAGGCGATCAGAATCGGGAACCAAGCAGCTCATCAAGGTAATGTCATAACAGATATTGGCATGATAGAACATGGCCATATTGAGGACACTCGTACATTTTATGAGCTCTATGGAATCGCGCACAATACTTCTCAATCTTATATTGGTATTTACTCCTCCCTTCTGCTACTCTTGTATATATACTGAAGATACCAGAATCTAAAGGAATTGTCAAGATGATCAATAAACGAGCAACGATGCAGGCGAATCCGGACAGATTTTCCAAGAAATGGGACAAGAACCTACAAAGTGACTTCAGTCATATCCTCCGTTATTTCGATAAGGCTAGTGCACAAGATTGGCAGTGGTTGGAACAAGATACCAAGGGTCCGGCACCTGAAAGAGAGATGGTTAAGAATCATCGGGGCGTAGGAAGGATTGATAGGGGTTCGTTGTGGCTTTCTATCTTATTTTTACCCGGTATTACGATATCCGGATATATGGGTACCTTGCTGTATGAAAAAAAAAAACTGAATTGAGATAGGTGGGGGTTGCGTATTTCCTTTCCACTAATAAAGGTCCTAGGTAGATATAAGAATCGTTTTAACCCAACACCATCATGCACTGGCACTCAGCAGGTCAGGTTTCTGCTTCCCGGCTCCATCCCGGTCCAAAGACCAGCGGACATATGTGGCAGGCCGGGGATAGTGAACATAATCCCTGTGACGCCTGCACCGGCAGTCCTGAGCCATAGACGTTACCCAGATTGCCAATCAATTCAACCAAGTGCCGCGTGCCATCCAAGATACATTGACGACACTCCGGAAAAGGAGCGTTCATCAAACCCGCCTCAGCCAGGGTTAGCCGTCCTGTTCACTTACGTCCTGCAACCCTCAACGAGCCAGAGGTCAGGAATCTCCTCGTCCCTGAGCCATGGTTGATCCTGTTTACTTACAATCTACAACACTCAGCGTGCCGTAGGTCAGCAATTTCCTCGCCCCAGAACTACGGTTGATCCTGTTCACTTACCGACTACAATAACCAGCGAGCCAGAGGTCCGCAATTTCCTCGTCCTAGAACCGGGGTTAATCCTGCTCACTCACCTGCTATAACACTCAGTGAGCTAGAGGTTAGTAATTCCCTCGTACCTTAAATACTCTTGATCGGTTACCTACAAGCTATAGTACCCCACAGCCCCGCAATTAGTTTCACCATTATTATCTAAGCGATATACCGAGCCCCTACCTCCGGTATCTCCCCGAAATCAGCAAACTTTCTCCTCTTACCCACCGGCATTGTGAAAGATGACTTACACTCTATCCTCATGGGTCACCCAACGCTTAGTCATGATGGTTGCCGGACATCCCTATTGGAGTTGACATACTCTCTGGATCGCCCAAGCCTTGGCATCAGCAACATGACAGTATGAAATAGACATTATCTGGAGCTTCTACTCACCTTCTGTAATCCCAAACAAGTTTCGAGTTAGCTCAAGCTCCCTTTGATCACTCTAAATTCACATACTGTCTACAAAGCAAAGTTAATTTGTTAGTCATGCATCAGTTACACCAAACAAAGTGGCCTCTTCACTTGTAAGATGTTATACTCCTTCCCATCGATGTAGACTTTGACGTTCCGTTGTAGCAGCCTTTGGGTAATATCCTTGTTTTCCCGGCCAGTGGCTATGTTCAATGCTGTGCCATATTTCTCCGACCGACCATGGATATCTCCCTCCTCCTCCAATAGTCGCTCAACCACCATCCCCTGCCCCGGCAGCAGGGCTATCATCACATGTGTCAAATATTTGGGGCATACCTCCCACGGCCGAGTGTTAAACCAGTAAACCTGAAGCCATGTCAGAAAGCGACCGGGCTTTGCTTCACAAATGTGTCGGGTAAACTCGAATAGCTCCATCTGCTGATGCCCTAAATCCTGGAAGTGTGTACCCAGTGTCTAGCCGCGTAGCTAAGAAGGGCATATTTCTCGAGATACTCCCCCCTATCCTTGCCGTAAGTATCTAAAGGGTCGTTCTCAAACCCATTTAGCGAGAGATAGGAGAAACAAATGTCTGCCATTACGAAGTTAGCGTTCTTGGTGCACAGTGTGTACTGCCAGTCCGCTTGGCCGAGCGAAGGGCACTTAATGAGGAACTCCCTCGCGGTTTGGTGAACCAGGTAGATCTTCGAATCAATGACCCGCACGGAGAGCCCGCGCGGATCTTTCACTGTTTTTTTAAAACTTGGGTAAAGATGGTTTTGTAGGTCTCCCAATGACTTGTGGTCCCGTCTGATAGCAAGTGCAACGCCCATCTCAATCAGCGTAAGAGGCCTTACAGCCGCTACCACTATATTCAGAACTCTGCGCGCCTTATCGTGATCTGTGCTTCTGGAAAGAATCTTGTTGTATAATTCATCGAGACTAGCCGGCGCAGTAGAGACAATGTTGACCAATTCTGCTCGGGAGCCGGCCACACTATTCCACAATAGCTCGAGGATGAGAGAAACCCAAATGAATGTCCGATCAGCGGATGATCGGAGGAGCACGCGCAAATATTCCAGATCTCCGTGGTTTCCCCAGACTAGTTCTAGGTTCTCGATACCTTCATCTATAAGGCGGGTAACCTTAGCAAGCGGATCGTCGTTTCCCTCGAGCCAAGTTCTATCTCGATTCTGTGGTACGGGCGACTCGTAACAAAGAATTTTAAAGGTATGTTAGATGTCTGTGGTCCAGGGAGTCGGGTGATGTGACGGATAAGCGGAGTGAGAGTTGCCTCATCGCACTCGTCTAGGGCGTCTACCACACAGATCACATCCCCGCACCCCCCCTCAGCTACCGCCGTAACCAAAATATCCCACAATGTGTCCACTTCCTCCGTAAACCTCTTTCCTTTAGCCTTGAAGGCTTGCTCGGCATATCCGCATAGGGAATTTCTCTGCGAAAACAGCTGGTGCAGCAGGGCGCAAAGAGCAAATGTTGGGCTCCTCTGTTCATCGCTGCCGTCCTTGAAGAAGGAATAGCCAACAATGGCGTCTGTTCGGATCTTCAGATGTGTGGTGAGGAGCGAAGCGGTGACCGATTTCCCGCAACCCGGGTCCCCCGCTAACCAGAGGAGACCTGATTTCTTTTTGTCGCACCAGTCCCTGCACTTGGGGTGTTCCGCAACCCAAGTGCATGTTCCCTCGGTGGGCTCACGGACCCGACCTCGGTGCGACATGTAACTAGATGTGAATAGGCATTGTAAAATTTCGGCATGATTCTCGGAGGAGCTCGTGCCGCGGTAGAAATTGATGGTGGTGGTGTTATCGGAGAACTTATTATGAGAACCAGAGTTGCCGCTACAGTCACCTCGAACATTGATATTGGCCTCGGCACTAGAATCACTGTTATTGAGATTAAGTATTAAAAGTGCAAATGCATCTAAGCGACATTCTCGTAACATACCCTTGCGGTGAAGAATAGTCCTCACGAGTGCTTGATTGCCAAATGCCCATCTCATCGCTTGGTTCGCATATTGGGAGAAGTTATGTTTTGTCGACCGGGGAATTGGCGAGTTCGTTGAGAGTACTAGAGATAACTTTTCGACTAAGTGAGAAAGAATATAAAAACCAAAAGGGTTGGGAAGCCTGGAGACTACCTTTCTCACAAGAGCACAAAATGGTCGGAGTGAGACAGCTGACCCCTCACCACTTCCGGTACCGGTAATCTATCACGTCGTATTAACAGTTAGGATATCCCAGCTAACCTCTCACCTGATCGGCAGATGGCGTGCTCAATTGAACCTTACCGGCCCACTCTCAACATACCCGTGTTCACCAACTCGAGTACCACCCACGCAGGAGATAATTTTCAATCTGTGCGCAGCTAAATCCAGCTGGAGCTGCTTTCCGACCCCAAGGGTAACTCGTGACGTATTGGTGATTGGGGGGGGCGACTGCCATTGCATAACTGCCTCCCTGATGCGATCTGGGTGGTATGATATGCAATACTCGCGTAGAATTTGTAAGTTACTCGAGTGTTCACAAGAATTACCCCATTCCTCGCATGCATTGCTTAGTGTAGCGGGAGGTGCCTTATCTCGGGAATGAGAAGGCACTGGCGTTGTGTGTTAAGAGATATATCCTCCTTTGTGACCCCAATTCACAGCCCTTCCTAGTTTTCTCAATTATCCCCTTTGCTCCCCCCTCTGGATTCATTGTGAGGGGGAACTGGAGGAAGATTTATTCCCACAACTCTGATAGAATTGTACAGAGATATTATCCAAAAATATTTTTACTATCCCTCTCTGAAACCCCATTTTTTTCTTTCCTTATTTCGCTCTCTCCTGTCCACCAACCTTACATTTTCCTACTCAAAGACCAAATCCAAATCAAGTGGCTGTGGTGTTTTCCGGGCTTGCCACCCCAAAACTAATATATAATTTCGTTTAAAATGTATTAATGTATTATCCCATCTCTCTCATTCTATCACAATTAGATACCTGTGTTATCCTCACAGTGTTATCGACCATCCATCTGAGAGTGAATTTTACACTACACGTACTCTACAGTCAACCACGTTTTGCCGCTAGAGTAGATACTAGGTGTGTTTTAAAGTTTTACCTGCCTTCTTAGGAGTCTTCGTCCTTTTGGCTATGATAGTTTCTTCTTTCCTTTTTTCCTCACTACCGGTACTCGAGTACATTTGGGTCCTAGGGTGCATACATCAATTTCTAAGACTAGTCTAAGCTCTAGACTTGACCTGCTGCAGCACATTATCAGATGAGTGCGGCCGATAGATATATTAGTCACGTGCCTATCAATCCATACTATAACAAGAAAGTTTACCCAAGTTTTTCACCTCAGACCCATGTGACTAATATATCTATCGGCAACGCTCATAATACCTTACCGGCATTATGAAAGTGTCTACAATAAGCCTCCACGGCGGTTATGTATGCCGATAGAGCTTCACTTTAAGGATTTGGGAGTAGGGAGGTGTTCCCACAGCCGTCCTGGGTCCAAACTGTGCTTGCCTCGAGGTGATTTATGCGCCATAAGAAGGTCAGAACGCTAAAAAGTTTTGGGCAAAATCCAGGCTAGTCGGCGCCCAAGCTGAAGATTCTGGAAATTGGGGATCTGGTAGAGGACCGATTTTCCAGCATTGTCCGCTTGAGTTACTCGTACTGTATGGTGGGGATGCCTTGATGTTGAGGACGAAAGTTCAGGCTTGGCTAGGCCGGGGGAGCCCTTAGCGCGGCGGCGTAGGTGTGGCGTAAAGGGAGCTTAGTCCAAGAACTCCTTGGAATAAGAAGATAAAAACAGAAGATGGATGGATGAGGTGTTTAATACTCCAGTACCGTATTTACTCGTTAAATTCGTTATCTGCGGAATCTGTGGCATATGAGTAATACCGTTAGCGAGCACTTAGTATGCTATTTTGAGTGCATGATCGGCTATGATGGAGGGTGATATATTTGCTTTTTGACGACATATTGACTACAAAACAGTGGGTGGTGGTATAGTAGGATGCTTTTGAAATAGAAAAAGGAAATCATTCATTGCTATGTACAAATTCCATAGCATCATCACCACTATTGGTCTCTAGTATATCTACAATATCATCTTTCTCAATCCTATCACAATGCCAGTCTCCAATTTCAAGTCCGGAAAAGCCTTTGATGTCTAGCTCAATATCACAACTCCCATCAACTGGTAGAGAAAGTCCTACTTTCCGAAATACACGGTGAATTAGATCGCTCTTTTCTATATGAAATCGGTAAAAAGGATCGCCAACGCAAGATGTTGTGAGGACTTGCCAGTAGCTAACCGTTCATTTGTGAAAGGCTTCGGCACTCTCAGCTTCGAAGATAGCAGTATCGGTAAGCTCACGTACCATTTCTTTAAACGGTTTATTAATGGCAACATCGAGTGGTTGAAGTAGGCTTGTACAGCCACTGGGAATGAGTGAAGGAGTGATATTATATGAACGTAGTTTGTCTAAAACCGCAGGTATTTTGTGAGATCCCATCAAGTCAATAGCAAAGAGTGATGGCCGGCCTCCAAGTGCTGGTACAAGAAAATCATTGATATAGCGTAAAAAAAGACCGTCATTCATGTATGCTTTTTGATTGAATTCGACCTCCACACCCGGGTGATATTGTTGCCGTTCACCACCTAACCGTTTACCTTTTCCTCGAAATATTATCAAGGGTGGCACTCTTGGTATCCCATCCGCGAAAACACAAAGTACCAAAAAGGCTTGCCTCTTATCCCAGCCATTCTGTGTAGATTTTGCGCATATAGTCTTTTCTCCTCTGGCATTGTAGGTCTTCCCCTCGAGATACTCAAATGGGATTGGAGTCTCATCAAGATTACAGATATTGGACAATTGGAATCGACTGGATGGAGTATGGAGAACTAATTCAAGGAAGGGTATTATAGATGGTTGAGAATTACAGTGGTTAAAGTGAAGCCAGTTGAGAACAAGTGACTGGTATTCGTTAGGTATCTTTTTGTTAGGCATATGGAAATCTGAGACTTGTGCACAGACCCACGGTAGGGTAACTGTGCACAGACCCTCGATTTATCGGAGTGCCAACACCCCCCTCCGGCCCCCTTATGGGACCCGCACGTCATTAGCAAGATTTCGAGAGTTGCGTCCCATAACTAAAAAGTCACATCAATGAAGCCCACTTCATAACACCATATACATTGCTGCTGTCCGTCCAACCACATGCTGTTTGCAGGATATATGGGGGGGGACCTTTGGCGACATCTGGGAAGTGGAACAGGGGAAATCCGTCAGAGGCGCATTGAGATAGTGGGCTTCAAAGTTAGGCTTCCTAATCTATGGGCCGGAAGTGACGGGATGTTTTCGGCAAAATACTCCAAGAGGATATCCCAATAGCAGAGGCTATTAGGGGTATACCAAATCCACCCATGCCCTTCTGAGATCAGCTGTAGGTTGGTTGGCCCTAGTAATAGGACCCCTCTACGGAGGCCGGCGGGCCAAGGGGAAGCATGCTCAGAATGGAAGATCTAGAGAAGCTGGAGCCCCTTGAGATGTTGACACTTCAGGCTCAGACTTGCAATTGGCACTAGGTGGCCCAGCATGAACTTGATCACTTCATGACCGAAGAGACTACTGGAACGATAGTCAACCAGACTCGAGTAATATAATAGTCTATGCGGATATCCAAGTTAGAGGCCGCTGTTTGGCATGACAAATAGCGCAGTCATCTTAACGGAGGAATACTATTCCGGGTCTGCAAAAGGGTGTGATAAGTTTCAGGGTCAAACGATGTGCACACTTATAAGATTCTGGACGTTTGTGTATTAAAACCAGAGTGGTACTTCAGGGGCATAGTAGTTAGAAGTAGTCCGTGAACACTCAGACACGGAATATAAATATCAAAGTGCCTCCCAAGCTTTACAGACATCATCAAGCAACGGAGAAGAGATCTTATCAATAAAAAATTGTTTACCACATAAATCTTTACTTTACCTTTACCTTATCGAGACGAGCCTTCCTCGACAGATTCTCTGAACAAAGATTTTGGCCTACGTCCCTCAGTTATACTAGAGATCAGTGTCCGCCTAACACTTTTGCGCCTTTTTCGTTATACACCATAAACTGATTCTCTGTCGTCCTAGGAATCGCTGAAACCATCCATTGCTAAATCGAAAATCTGTGGGATCTAGGTGTGGATATAATTCTCGAAAACAAAAACAGGCCTGGATCCGGAACCACTCTCGTCGGACAATCCTTCCCTCTGATCGCCATTTTGTGCAGTCACTATACAACTTCTCTTCCAACTCTAGCCACTTGCATTCCCTCTTTAAATCCAACTCAGAATCCTGCTCCCCTGACTCCCTTTCTTGCTCCAAGGTTTTCTCATCCTCTAATCTGCTCTTTTTTACCCATTCACTAATTGTTGTTTGAGGTATTCGATAGTGACTTACTGCTTCTTGTTGTGTGGGCTTCCGAAAGTGACTAGGTCTATGAAGTGAAATATTGCGTTGATTGAGATAGTGAAGGACTCTATCCTTTTGATATTGGCTATAGGTACATTCTGGGCAAGTAATAGGATTAAGGCTATTGGTCGTTCGAATTCTGCTAGTGATTGATTTAGGTTTTGGTCCTCGGTGGTATTTGGACATTTGAACTTGTGCTGGAGGCATTAGCGGCATAGTGGTAGATAAAGATAAAAATAATTCAGAAAGCAGGAAAATGTTTTGGGACTTAGGCTAACTTCAGATATTGGTAGAATATGGGCTTCAAATAGCCATCTATTCACACTTAGGTATCTTCTTTATCTCAATGTTATCACTATAAAATGTCATAGTTCTCATATTCTAATGAGTCAATAGCATGAAACCTTTAACCAGTTTTTGATTTTGACTCATAAGTCATGACAATCCTAAGACCCATGGTTCTGGGCGGAGATGATTGATAGATATCCCTGCTTTATATCTCCTGAATTTGAAACCTAATTTTAGGATCATATCTGGTCACTCGAGCCAGTTAGTCACACCTCGGTTAATGCCCCCCTGGTCGATAAGACCTGCTTCCGAGATAACGAATTTAAGGAGTAAATACGGTACTTGCGTAGCCGCAACTCAATAAGGAATTAAAATACCCGAAAGTGTTCCAGTATAAAAATTCAAGAAAGCACCCTGGTATTTTCTTTAATATTTTCAGGGTAAGAATGAAGCGAATGCCACAACCCCTGCCCATTCAGATGTTCAGATACCGTATAGACTAGCTATCACAACGCCTCGACAACAACTGTTAAGATAGTGGTTCGTGCCTATTTCAATCTGGCTTAACTTCACCCCCTGTGCTTCACCTGTGTCAGTCTACTCATATTTACTTCATCCGGATCCTAGTCAATTCTCCATCCGTCGGTATATTGAGCAGGTTACGGAGCAATATTTCCCACAAGGTGTAGCTCGGTTGAAACACCACTGAGGGAGGCGCATCAAACCTCCCACGCCGGGAGTCTAGTAGATTTTAACTTCTTTCCTTTTTCTTTTTCGCTACGCTCTACTGTCACTGTAATCCTATTCTACTAAATTATGACTAAGCATATGAATCCGAAGAGAGAGGCAGACAAGCAGTATGATTGGACTCGCCCAATTATCTAAACAATTTTTAGGTGTTTACTTTAGAGTGGAGAAAAAGGGGTACCGATTATAGAAACAGCCAATGAATAATAAATGAGCAAAGGGGATTTAAAATTAGACAATGGCAAGAATAGTAAATCGTATTGTGAGGAAAGTTTCAAGCCATAAAACCTCCTCTCGATATACCAGTTGGGGAAATGGCCGCCTACCCACGCCAAACTCTGGATTATAAACTGAAACTGAATCCAGGACTCGACCACAAAAGAAAATCTGTTTATGAGCATTCCCACACCGTATGAATTTCTCTGACCAAGGGAGATAGTTTGAATAGGTTTTCTGCTGCAAGCTAACAATGGCAGAGAGGGAAAGACGGCGATGATCAGAGCGTGGTTTTTGGGCTGATGGGGGAGACTGGGCGGGGGTGAGAAGAGGGAGGCAACTGCGGCAGCAAAAATAGTTATAGAGTTGTTGCTTTCCTTGCGGACATGGTAGATGTGGTGTTCGTAAGGAGGTAAGGAGGGGGAATACCTCGCTGGTCTTAGGTAGTGCTGCGGGAGGCAGATTGTGAGGACTGTAGTAGCGCCACCACTCCCGTATGGCCATTCTTAGCAGCCCAATAGAGTGGTGTGTTGCCAAGGATATCTGCTTTGTTGGGGTCCACATCCGTCCGTCCGAGTAGTATGTCCACCACTCTCTCCTGCCCATTCTCGGCGGAACGACCGAGTGGTGTTAGCCCATCTTCATCTGGTTTGTCGGGGTTGACGTCGGCCCGTCCGAGTAGTATTTTCACCATTTCTATGTGCCCATTCCCAGCGGCACACCAGAGTGGTGTTCGGCCGTCGTGATCCGGTTTGTCGGGGTCGACCTCGGCCCGTCCGAGTAGTATTTTCACCACTTCTATGCGCCTATTCCGAGCGGCACACCAGAGTGGTGTTTGGTCGTCCTGATCTGGTTTGTCGGGGTCGACATCGGCCCGTCCCAGTAGTATTTTCACCACTTCCGTGTGCCCATTCCAAGCAGCATAATGGAGTGGCGATTGGCTGTATTCGTCAAGCGTGTTAGGATTGACGTCGTCTCGTCTGAGAATCATCCTAACCACTTCCTCGTGCCCATTCATAGCAGCACAAAAGAGTGGTGTTCGGTCCTCCTCATCTGCTCTATTAGGGTCAACATCTTGCCGTCCCAGCAGCATTTCCACCACTTCGCCGTGCCCGTTCTGAGCAGCATACCAGAGTGGCGTTCGGTGGGGCCCGCTGAAAGAGTTGATATTGTTCGTGAAAGATTGGGACATTTTCTGTTTATTTGCCGGTTAGGATATTGTGCGATGAGGAGAGCCGGCTAGTGGAATTCTGGGGAGTGAAGAAGAAAAAAATGGCGGGGTTTTCTTGTGGATACTGTAGGATATCATTCGTGGGTCAGGTGCAGTTAGGGCTCAGTGATGTAGTACTGTACCCACAGCGGCGTTTGGCTCCCGTTCGGTGAGAATCAACTACCGGTAGAGTCTACCCGCCATTATTTGCCAAGCCTCGCTGAGCCTCAGAGACTCTGCGAGTAGACGATTGGGCTTTCTCAAATTATCTAAATAACCCTTACCGGTAGGTTTCTACTGTAGCATGGAGCAATGGGGGGGGGGTACGGATTATGAGGGGAACTAGTGAATAATAAATGAGCAAAGAGGATTTAAAACAAGGAACGCCACAGAACATCATGAATGGGCGAAAGAAATGTGCAAACCCATAATATATTATTATCCTCTGCCAAATACATTGTTTTGAAATACAAAAATATGAATAAGTATAAAAACAAAATGGAGTATCATAGTTGGGAAGTGATCTTCTGTATTGTGAGATCGCAGGATAACTTTTTTTCCCAAAACAAAAGCCAGCTAAGTTCAAAGGTAATGAGTGATAGTTAGTGTTAGCAGATACCAGTTTTCATTTTGATGACCTTCCACTGATCAAATCCAAAAGTAATTTGAGTGATAGTTGATGTCAGTGGATTTCACTTTTTTTTTTATTTGGCCCATTCCACTATTACAGTAACCCTAACCTACAAAGCCCGACTAATGGGGGCGGTTGAAGAAAGGGGAGGCAAACTATATGATTGGGCTTCGCCCAAAAAATGATAATAAAAAGTAGATGATAATAATATTATGATATGAGGAATATCTTAAGCCGGAGAAACTCATCGCGATCTAGATTATGAACAGAAACTGATAGACCCTGACTCAATTATATAAGAAAATCGGTATAGAGGTTTAGGAGGGTATTGTGGGTGTCCCCATCGCGCATGACTTGCTCCGACCAAAGGTGGCAGTTCGAGCTGGTTTTCTGTTGCAGGCTTACTCCAGAAGGGATGGTGAGACGGCGGTGACCCGAGTGCGGCCTTTAAACTACGGGAGGAGACCGGGCGAGGGTGGGAGGAGGGAGGCGGCGGCAGCGCAGAAATGTTTATGGAGCCGTTGGTCTCTTTGCAGGTATGGCAGATGGGTTGCCCGGATTCGAGGGAGGTAAGGAGGGGGAATGCCTCACCGACCTTAGGATGTGCTGCGGGAGGCCGATTGTGGGGGCTGTAGTAACTCCACAATTCGCACATGGCCCTTCTTAGCAGCCAAATGAAGTGGCGTGTGGCCGAATTTATCTGGTTTGTTGGGGTCGACGTCGTCCCGTCCGAGTAGTATTTCCGCCACTCCCGTGTGCCCATTCCAAGCGGCACGCCAGAGTGGGGTTTGGCCGTGGATATCTGGTTTGTCGGGACTGATGTCGTCCCGTTTGAGTAGTGCTTTCACCACTCCCTCATACCCACACCAAGCAGCAAAATGGAGTGGTGTATTGCCGTCGTCATCTGGTGCATTGGTGTTGACATCGCTCCGTGCGAGTAGTATTTTCACCACTTCCTTACGCCCACTCAGAGCAGCATAATGGAGTGGTGTTTGGGCGTATTCGGCAAGCCTGTTGGGGTTGACGTCGCCTCGTCGGAGAAGCATCTTCACCACCTCCACGTGCCCACCCGCAGCGGCACAAAAGAGTGGTGTTTGGCCCAAATCATCTGGTATGTCGGGGTCGACGTCGGCCCGTCCGAGTAGTATTTTCACCACTCTCTCATGCCCATTCCAGGTGGCATGATGGAGTGGTGTTTGATCTGTTTCGTTAGGCGTGTTGGGGTTGACGTCGTCCCGTCCGAGAAGCATCTTCACCACCTCCTCGTGCCCCCCTTCAGCAGCACAAGAGAGTGGTGTTTGGCCGCCCCCACCTGCTGTATTGGGGTTGACATCTTGCCGTCCGAGTAACATTTCCACCACCTCCTTGTGCCCATTCTTAGCAGCATACCAGAGTGGCGTTCCGTGGGGCTCGTTAAAAGAGCTGATACTATCGTTGAAAGATTGGGACATTTCCTGTTTATTTGCGGCTTAGGATATTTTGGAAGGTAGCAGGTAGGTGATGGGGACAGCTGACTAGTAGAATTCTGGGGAGTAAAGAAAAGCGGGGATTTTTTGTGGAACCTCCTGGATACCGCAGGATCATCCGGTCTACGCGGGGCCAGCCACTTGAGTGCTGAAGAGAGAAAAGTTAAGCGAGGGAGCAGCAGCCTCAATCCACAGAATAAAACACTCGAGGCGGGGTAACTGAGCCACATTCCCAGTATTATGGCTGGGAGTACCGGTATGCATACTTGGCCATCGATAAAGTACTCGAGTATTGGGGGCTTTGATCTCATGATGGGTACTAACAATGCAAACATGCTCTGCGCCATCTAATCTGACTAGGCGCCTGAATCTCAAGAGGGAGGCGCACTGTCGGTGTGTCAGGTAGTTAGCAAAATAGCTTTAGCGTTGCTTTTTACGAGTTTTTAGAAATATCATACTTACACCCCATATTCCCTTCCCTGTTCAACGAACGCCACAGAATGCCGTCAATTGGCGTGGAAGCTCGTGTTTTCCTGGGAGCAAGACGGTTGTGAAATAGCGGTACTGTACTTGCCCGCCCGTCGCTGATTAACTTGGGCTGTGCTGCAGCGGGTATTGGATTATACCGCGCTTTTTGTTTTTTTCGTTTGCGTGCAACATTACCGGTATGATACTTAGTTTGCGCCCTAGTAACTAACTTATTTGTAGAAGAGAATGGATTTGAGGGGCGTAATCTAGTAATTAACTATAGGGCAACTATGCTTTCCTAGTATTGCTATAAGGGCCGACTTGAGTTTCAGGACGTTTTAGTGCGAACCGGTATTTAGTTCTCCGATCTTCAAAAAATAGGCTCATTCAATGGTGGCCAACCGAGCTTATGGCCACCCGGAGTTAATCTACCTCAAGCGTGAGGTCCTGAATATAGATGAAAGGATTGCAATACGGGTAATTAGTGGATTGCGCCTTTTTTTTTTGTTGGCCACGTTCTCCCATGATGATACTCATGTTCCGCCAAATCTGACTAAAATTAAGAATCTGAAGGGAGAGGCAGGCAACCGGTATGATTGGGCTGGCCCAATTATCGAAACAACACTCAGGTCTCTACTTTAGAGTGGAGCAAAGGGGGGGTAGGCGTTATAGAAAAAAAAACAAGCAATAATGAATGTGTAAAGGGGATTTAAAATTCGAAAATAGTAAGATAGTAAGAGTGAATAATATATTTTATGAACAAAATTTCAAAGCCATATATGCCGGTGACAGAAATGGCCTCCTACCAAAGCCAAACTCTGGATTATAAACTGAAACTGAAACCCTGAATCGATGACAAAAGAAAACCTGTATCGGGGAATCCCCCCCGCATATGAATTTCTCCGACCAAGGGAGATATTTTGAGTTGGGTTTCTATCGTAGGCTTACACTGGAAGGGATGGAAAGACGGCGATGACCAGAGAGTGGCGATTGGGCTAAGAGAGGAGACTGGCGGGGGTGAGAGGAGGGAGGCGACGGCTGCGGTAAAAATTGTCATGGAGCTGTTGCTGTCCTTAGATATGGTAGATTGGTTGGTACTCGGAGGAGGTAAGGAGGGGGAATGCCTCCTCGGCCTTGGACTGTGCTGCGGGAGGTAGATGGTGAGGACTGTAGTAGCGCCATCACCCCGGTATGGCCATTCTCAGCAGCCCAATAGAGTGGTGTGCTTCCAAGGATATCTGGTTTGTTGGGGTCGTCGTCGGCCCGTCCAAGTAGCATTTTCACCACTGCCTCGTGCCTATTCTGGGCAGAACAAGGGAGTGGTGTTTGGCCCCAATAATCCGGCACGTTAGGGTTAACATCGCCCCGTCCGAGCAGTCTTTTAACCACTCCCTCGTACCCAATCCAAGCAGCACAATGGAGGGGCATTTGGCCATTGTCATCTGGTACGTTGGGGTTGACGTCGTCCCGTCCGAGTAGTATTTTCACAACTCCCTTATGCCCATTCCAAGCAGCATAATCGAGTGGTGTTTGACATATTTTGCCAAGCGTATTGGGGTTGACCTCGTCCCGTCCGAGTAGCATGGTCCACCCCCCCGTGACCAGCCTCAGCAGCACAAGAGAGTGGTGTTAGTCTGCCCTTGTCTGGTTTGTCAGGGCTGATACCCTGCCGCCCGAGGAGCATTTCCACAACCTTCTCGTGCCCATTCTGGGCAGCATACCAGAGTGGCGTTGGGTGGGGCCCGTTGAAAGAGTTGATATTATTAGTGAAGGATTGGAACATTTTCTGTTTATTTTCTGCTTAGGATATTGCAAAAAGACAGGCGATGGGAATAGCCGGCTACCGTAGTGGAATTCTGGGGAGTGAGGAAAAGCGGGGCTTTTTGTGGAACCTCCTGGATACCGTGGGATCATTGGATCTACGATGAGTCAGGTACAGTGCTCAAGTACACTACACCCCCCTCGGGACCGTGGCGAACAAGGATCAGAAACTTAATTTTTTTCACTTTTTTACCTACAAAATACCCCTGTTCGTCACCGCCTGATACTATTCATCACAGCCCCGTTGGCGGGAGCACTCGAGTACTGTAGAGTAGACATGGAATCTAAAAAACACTTAGCTAAAGCGAAGTATCAGCATCTGCAATCCGCAGAAGACACATAAAGCCGAGTGACTGGGCCCCATCCCCGGAACTGACAGCAGGATGCATATCATACTTGGCTATTGACATGTTATTCGGGCTTTCGGCACTATGATAGGTACTAACAATACCAACATGTCCAAATACTTTTATGGATGGCCAAGCACGAGTAGGTAGCCAACAGACTACCTTTGGCGTCGCTTTTGACGAGCGCTAGAGATACTTATACCTCATATTTCCTTCACTTTCCTGCGTAGGGAGGGCCGCAGAACCCCATCAATGGGCAACAGAAATGATTTACACGTCATTTTTTCCTGGAAGCAAGACGGTTTTAAAATGCCGGTACGGTATCATACTTGCCAGCCTGCCGCCAATCAACCTAAGCCATGGCGCAATGGGTATTATTACTCATGATAATTTGCGCACAAGTAGAAGAGAATGTAATTGAAAGGTGTAATCTGGTAATCGTAGGGTAACTCTGCCCTCCAAATATTACTGGCTGAATCCATAGGTCTCTACATCAACTCATTGATTCCAGAGTTTCAGCACCTTTTTAGTGGGTATTTAGTTCTCCCACCCCCAGGAACCACGCTCACAACGCGCCGGACTGGAGATAAATTAGACGTAGAAGTTAATCACTTTGTATGTGAATTTTTCACAAATCCTGGCTGCGGATATTTCCCCCAAAAAAAATATCAGAACCCAGCCCAAAAAAAGGGGCAGATCTGTGATAATTTTCTATCTGGGAGAACCCCCTTGCACTACCGTACTTCGTCTTCCCGGCGTTAGGCGTTAGTTGAGAATTTTAAATCTCAACTTTTCGGTGCTTTCCAACAGATTCACTTCTCCGTCTGATCCACTTCCCCGCCCAATACGCTAAAAAAAAAGTATGGCTTTGGTTATTGAATGGTGACCCGGCCAATGGGGCTTATGGCCATGAGGAGTTAATCGAGTTAATTTATATTTTCCTCCAGTGGCGACACTAGAGACTTTGCCAAATGAGGTTCCGGGCCAACGAGATCGCTAGGATTTGACTCTGGATGTGAAATCGCAAAGTCTCTACTACCGCCCTATTCGGTTCAACCTGAATATAGACAAAGGGATTGCGATACTAGTAGACTAGTGGATTTTATCTTTCTTTTTCTTCCTCTTTTTTATTGACTACGTTCTACTACCACCATAATCCTATCCCACCAAATGCGGCCAAGCATGTGAATCTAAAGGATGGGAAAGACAATTGGTATGATTGGGCCCGCCCAATTATCTAAATAACTCTTACGTTCCTACCCGAGTAGCTTAGAGTGGAAAAAAGGGGTATGGATTATAGAATAAACCAATACATAGTAAATGTGCAAAGGGGATTTAAAATTAGAAAATAGTAAGAAGAGTAAATGGTATTATAAAAAGAAAACTTCAAGCCATATGAAGAACTAATCTCGATATACCGGTAACAGAAATGGCCTCCTGCCAATACCAAACTCGGGATTACAAACAGAAACTGGCAAACCCTGACTCGATTACGTAAGAAAATCTGTATATGGGTATCTCGACCGTCCATGACTTCCACCGACCAAAAGGGAGAGTTTGGGCTGGTATCCTGTCGCAGGCTTAGTCTAGAAGGGAAAGACGGCGATGACCAGAACGTGGTGTTTAAACTACGGGAGCAGAATGGGGGGGGGGTGGGGGGTGGGGGGTGTTATGGAGATGTTGCTGTCTTTGCGGACGTGGTGGATGGGTTGTTCGTAGTAGAAGGGGGCGAGGACTGAGGGTGTCTCCCCGACCTTAGGCTGTGCTGTGGGAGGCAGATGGTTGGGGCTGTAGTAGCGCCACCACTCTCGCATGGCCATTCTCAGCAGCCCAATAGAGTGGTGCGTGGCCAAAGATATCTGGTTTGATGGAATCGACGTCGGCCTGTCCGAGTAGTATTTTTACCACTCCGGCATGGCCCATCCTAGCGGCCCACCAGAGCGGTGTGCGGCCTTGGTTATCTGGTCTGTTGGGGTTGATGTCGGTCCGTCCGAATAGTATTTCCACCACTCCCTCATACCCATTCCCGGCGGCACGATTGAGTGGTGTTCGGCCCCTATCATCTGGTTTGTCGGGGTCGATGTCGGCTCGCCCGAGTAGTATGTTGACCGCTCCCTTATGCCCATATCCAGCAGCACAATGGAGTG
Source organism: Tuber brumale (assembly GCA_014065205.1). Taxonomy (NCBI): domain Eukaryota; kingdom Fungi; phylum Ascomycota; class Pezizomycetes; order Pezizales; family Tuberaceae; genus Tuber; species Tuber brumale. Next base: position 226,255 of record JACCEG010000009.1, on the reverse strand, counting down.
GTGTGCGGCCCTGGTTATCTGGTATGTTGGGGTTGACATCGCCCCGTTCGAGCAGCGCTTTCACTACTCCCTCGTGCCCCTTCAAAGAGGCATACAAAAGTGGTGTTTGGCCGGTGTGATCTGGTTTGTCGGGACCGATGTCGCCTCGTCTGAGTAGTGTTTTTACCACTCCCCTGTACCCGCTCCAGGCAGCACAATGGAGCGGCGTTTGGCCGTAGTAATCTGGCACGTTGGGGTTGACATCGCTACGTCCGAGTAGTATCTCCACCACTCCCTCACGCCCACACCAAGCAGCATAATGGAGTGGTGTCCGAGATGTATCATCGGGCGCGTTGGGGTTGACGTCGTCCCGTGCGAGAAGCATCTTAACCACCTCCTCGTGCCCACCCTCAGCGGCACAGGAGAGTGGTGTTTTATCGCCCTCACCTGGTTTATCGGGGTTGACATCTTGGCGTCCGAGTAGCATTTCCACCACTTCCGCATGCCCATTCTTGGCAGCATGCCAGAGTGGCGTTCCGTGGGGCCCATTAAATGAGCTGGTACTGGCACTATTGTTGAAAGATTGAGACATCTTCTGTTTATTTGCTGCTTAGGTTATTAAAGAACGTAGGTGATGGGGACAGCCGACCAGGGAAATTTTGCGGAGTGAAGAAACAAAAAGCGGGGCTTTCTTGTGGAACCTTCTGGATCCTGCAGGAATGTCCGACCTACCATGGGTCAGCCATTTGAGTACTAGAGATATCGAGTGTAAAAAAAGGTTGAGCGAGGGAGCAGCATTAATAGGGGTCCTTAAAGTACGAGTGCGGCCGATAGATATATTCGTCACGTGGGTCTGGTGGGGGGTTTTTGGCGAGGCTTTCTCACCAAAAAGTTTTTTATCAGACCCACGTGATGAATATATCTATCGGCCGCACTCGTAACAAGGCAACGGTGGTCTTTCAATTCGGGCTGGGGGATGATTGACTAAGAGCTGCCAAGTCGACTGAGGAACATGTGGGGACGATTTCCACTCCTCAACTCAGTTTCCTGGCGCTAGCCTAGCCCCCTCCTCCACAAAGAGTTACCGTGGTTAGTACTGTGAACTATGAAATCAAGATCACGACATCATGTGGGTTGGGAGTAAATCTACGGAGCATCTGTTTCCATCACGGCCATGCTGGGCAGTATAGATTTCGCGATATTCTGAGCACTTCACATCTTGCGATCAGAAGGGTTTCTCCTATCAAGGCTACCCAAATAGGCTAGTATTTAGACATTAAACCCGGCCAGAGTGTCTTGACCACTTATGGGATAGCCACCATCTTAGTTTTTTCCTTCCCTTGGCCAGGAGAATCACTCAATTACCTTTGAGGGGGTACTCAAAATTGGACCAGCAATTTTAGACATGATTGGCCAGATCGAAGCCCAGCTGAATCAAGGAATCACCGTTGCCATTCTACTTTGAGGACCCCTAATCCACAGAAGAAAAACCTTGAGGTGGCACTCGAGTGAAGAAAAAAGTGGGACAACGGCATTCCCCACCAAAAAACTGTGGTATTCGGAATGAAATGGGGGGGGGGCAACGAACAGGGGGGCTCAACGAACAGACCAAACAAAATGGCCGCTTGCCAAGACGCTTTTGGTGTACGAGTAGTGTTCGCTGAGCCCCCTTGTTCGTTGTCCCCCACGCCACTTTAATCACCAACCCCCCAAAAATATTTTAAAAATTTAAGGGCGCGTTTTGCCGCCACAAGGTAGGAGGACAAAATGCAAGGTTGAGTAATCCTTCAAGGATCAACCGAGTGGTGGTGTTCTTCTAGTGCAAACTGCAAGGTTCAAACTCACAGAATGGGGCTCCCAATTAGCAGGTTGGACCTTTTAGTCTGATCCGTTTTTGAAAACTTGTCTCTTGCAACGCTTAGAGTAACATCACAACTCTATTTGTCCACACTGTCATCCTTCCACAACCCGCTCTCCTCTTGAGTCCGGAAACCTACCCCCGCTTGTCTCCGCATACCAGATATTTGTCGGTTCAATCCTTTGCGAGATAGTTGATTTCTCTCCTGAACTTCTTTGTGCTATTGGATATGCGGTTGGAGCCTATTGCCAGCTTCATATGGGAAAGGAGCCATACCGAACTTCAGCGATATCTGGATGCATGTATGTAGCTGAGTTGTTGGAAGGGAGAGAGGAACGGATGATAGAAGTACTCGGAATATCTCAAACCTCGTTCTTTGCTCTATGGCAGTTTTTGGTTAGTACTAGGGCTCTTGAGGATAGTCAGTACATTGGAGTAGATGAGCAGCTCGTGATATTTTTATGGATTGCTCGAGGAGGACAATCCTTTCGGCAGGCAGGGGAGCGCTTCCAGCGAAGCATATATACGATCAAGCGGTAAATATATCCTACCGACTTCTATTCTTATAGTACCTTACTAATACTGTATTCTTTAGATATTTTCATCGAACTATTGATGGATTAATCTATCTTCATTCGGAGACCGTCCAACTACCATCTCTTAGTATTCCGTCAGAGATTAGATTCAATCCTAAACTTTACCCATACTTTAAGGATTGCCGTGGAGCTGGAGACGGTACCCACATTTTAGCGAAAGTTCCAGCAGCGAATGTACCCTGCTTTCGGAACCGGAAGGGTAGCATATTACAAAATGTGTTTGCATCATGTCGGTTCGACTTCTACTTTACCTATGTTTTACCTGGTTGGGAGGGGTCGGCCCACGATAGTCGAGTTCTTGCCGATGCCGAGTCTAAGGGATTCTTGGTTCCAAAAGGCAAATACTACTTACTTGATGCGGGGTACTCATGCTCAACTGGGTATTTAACACCATATAGAGGTGTACGTTACCATTTAAGAGAGCAGGCACTTGCCTCTCAACGCCCACAGAATAAGGAGGAACTTTTTAACCTTCGGCATTCTCAAGCACGCAATGTAATCGAGCGGATTTTTGGTGTACTTAAGAAGAGGTTTACTATTTTCCAAACCCCGATGGAATATGACTTTCCCGTCCAAGTCAAGGTTGTCCTTGCTCTTACAGCTGTGCATAATCTTTTGCAGGAGGAAACAGATGGGACAGAGTACAGATAGTGGTTAGAAAAGATAAAGGAGGACGAGAAAAGGCAGGAGATACGGGCAGCAAGGAGTGATTGTCTGAGTACTGGGAATTTGGAGAACGATAACGATAGCTTGGACTCGGACTTGAAAGATACTGGCTCTGTCGATATGAAAAAACTACGGGATGAGATTGCAGAAGACATGTGGAAAGATTACTGTAAATATGTTCTTGCCCATAAGAACTGTTGACAGTTACAAACTATGGGCAGAATGTAAGGTTCTGCCCTTCGGATCCTCTGAATGGGGAATGACAGGTCATCGTCTTTTGTCGTAGAGTCTTGGATACCAATCGTTCCGGTATTCGCTATGTCCGTTGTCTGTTGTTCGTCTTCCGTCGTCTTGTGTTTGATAGTGGATCCTCTTTGGTCGTATTGTCTTATCGTTGGTAGGATGGTCTTGGGCCCGAAGGCCCATCCCTTAAGCGTAGCAGAGTTACTTAAGTGATTGCGTGAAGAGCTAACTACAATGTCTTTTTTTTTTTTTTTTTTTT
>JACCEG010000009.1:205899-218543 GCA_014065205.1 Tuber brumale | reverse complement strand
AAAAAAAAATCTCGATTTTGACCGTTGTTGTAATTTCTTTTCTTCTGTTTCCTTTCCGGTGTCTGGCCGTACCCAGTTAAGGGTTCCAGATTCTTGTCGTTTTTTCTGTCATTGGCCATTCGTGGTTGACGCAATCAAGTGTAAGGTTCTGCCCTTCGGATCCTCTGAATGGGGAATGACAGGTCATCGTCTTTTGTCGTAGAGTCTTGGATACCAATCGTTCCGGTATTCGCTATGTCCGTTGTCTGTTGTTCGTCTTCCGTCGTCTTGTGTTTGATAGTGGATCCTCTTTGGTCGTATTGTCTTATCGTTGGTAGGATGGTCTGGGGCCCGAAGGCCCATCCCTTAAGCGTAGCAGAGTTACTTAAGTTATTGCGTGAAGAGCTAACTACAATGTCCTCTCGTCCTCCTTATATAGTCCTCTTCACCGCCCATCGTGACTCATACCTCTTGTCACGCGAAGTAGTCATATGACCTAGTGGTCATATGAGCGAAACCCATGACCTTCAAGTAAGGTCATGTGCGAAAACCACATGACCTCTAAATAGGTCATGTGCGTGAGATACATATCTTCCTGCACAGCCCCCTTGGTCGTGTGCGCTGCCCCCATGACCTCTCAATAGGTCATGTGCGTGAAAGTAAATCAATCGCAATATAACAATCATATAACAAATGAAACCCTATGACTCATAACCGTGAGTCATAGTGCGAAACCAATCTGCCTTGCCATTTGCCTTGCTAAGTCAGTCTAGAATCGTGACACAGAATTCTGCAATTTTTGAATCTCTTGACGAAGCCACTTTTCCTGAAGCTCATGTGATGCTACTAAGTAGATCCGTGCCTTGATCTCACTTTCCATCACAGTCATAGCATTAACCAACTCCTCCAAACTAAAAATATCACCAAATCGTACCTGCAGATCTCGAACTGCCTCTTCCTGCTTGCTTATCTAAGCAGAACCTGCCGTAGCACTAAGCTTCTCAAGTGCATTCGCGATAGCAATACCGGCTCCATTTCTTTCCCATTTTGGTCGAATGATCGATGGATTCTCCAGTGTCTCCTCTGATACACGCTTTTCTTTGCTTTTCTCCTCTTTAGATTTCCCGGGAGTTATGATCCGAGTCATTCCACTTTGACTACTCCTATCCGTTCCATCACTCTCTGGCTCCAGAACTAAATCTAGGGCAACTAGTGTATCCCTCGCCGTACCCATAACCTCGGATCCTCCCTGCTGCCCTGCCCTTTCTGCCATAGCCGCTGCCGGTGTAGATGCATATTGGCCAGTAGCGGTATGACCAGAGCAAATCTCATCCATCTCAGTGTAAAAAGGAAAGGGTTTCTGGCGGAATTTTGCTGCTTCAGGATGTTTGGTGATATAGTCATCCCATACTCCATCTGCTGCAGTAGGTATATCTTTCTCCTCATTCTATCCAAAGCCTGAGTTCTCTTTCAACCTATGGAACGAACAATAGTCTACCTTAAGCTTTTTAATTTAAATACTATTAGCGATCCTAATCTTACAGATATTTGAGAGAAGATAACTTACCTAAGTATACTTTGTCTTACATTGGGTGAGATCTAGCCTTGTTCCATAGATGCTATTGGTAGTGATTCGAGCCTTTTGCCAGGCTTCCTTCTTGAAACCATTTTCTCCACGCTTTCCTTCTTTAATTGACTGCAATAGTGAGCCCAACATAGCATGCACCATCTCATCAATCCATTTTGCTTTGCCCGAGGTCATTGTTATGGCTACTGAGAGAGTTTGTTTTGAGCTTCAGAGATAGGAAATCGTGAGGCGTTGAGATTGCAAGGTTGGGAAGAACATGCCACTAGTTTGAAAATCTTTTCAATGGTACAAAATGGTAGCGCACTGTCGCAATCCTGATTCTCCACCTTGCATTTCAACCTATCTGAAACGGCAAAACGCACCCTAAGACATTCCATAGATAGCTTCAAGTACCTCTGGAAATTACCTGCATAGATTTTAGAAAGTTTTTGTCAAATGGGCCCCCTTTGATAACTGGTGCATTTGAAATTACCTTTCAATACCATGTCTGACAGGAATTTTTTGGTGTGGAAACCAGAAACTTTTTGAATGTCAGCCCTTCTCACAATAACTGGTAGAGCAGGAGTGGTATCTGTGTTCCTAGGAGGTGGGGAGGTAAATTGGAGCAGCAATGGGACCAGTCTATGAAATTATTTTCACCACAATGCCAAAATCTAGGTTGATATTAATGTGCAAAAACTCCCTATTTTGGTGTGAAACCAGTATTTTCCCGCAACTTTCTTCACTCGAGCGGCGGGGCAACGGAGCCACATCCCCAGTATTACTGCTAGCAGTGTGCATACCCGGCCATGAATAAAGTGTTCGGGGCGTTACTTTCATGATAGGTGCGTACTAATAACGCAAACGTGTTTGGTTCCACCCAATCTGACTAAGCATTGGAATCTGAAGAGGGAGGCGGACTATCGGTGTGTCGTTGGGCGCGCTCAATTATCTGCTCGAGTAAACCATTAGGTCAATGGTTCCGGTCGCGATAAACCTGTGCATGCGGCCATTGTTCATCCTGATTATTAAGCAGGTTCTTGCTAATTTCTTTGTGATTTTGACCCCTAATGGCAAAAATGTGCAAAGAATGCCAAGAAAAGCCGAGATTATTGCTGTCTCACCCGTGAAATATATGTGTCTTGGCCTATTTTTGCCTACATTTTGCAGGCGGCCATTACTTGAGGTCCCCATACAAAATGCCCCAACTTCAAACCCAAAGATCATGGTCTTCCAGTCCATATTTCCATAAATTGAAATCGTAGATCAATGCAGCAGGTGTCTAGCTACATTTATACGATGTTAAAATTAAGAAAAGATTTCTTCTTGGTAGTGATCTTTCAACTTGAAATCAGACGATCATTTGTCCCGAAAATGTGTAGGTTTATCGCGACCGGAACCATACTAATAGCAGGGGTGTAGGAATTATAGAAAAAAAGCAAAGAAATAATCAATGCACAAACGTGATTTACAATCAAAAAAAAAACAATAATAAGAGTGAATAATATTACTAGGAAAATTTTAAGCCACATAGATTCATCTCGATATACGGTACAGTGATAGAAATGACCTTCTGCCAACTCGAAACTCTAGATAAACAGAAGCCGGCAAATCTTGACTCGACCAAGAAAGTGTATAGAGGGTTAGGGGGGAGGAGATATGGGTACCGTATTCCCATTTCGCGTGACTTCCTCCGACTAAAAGAGACAGCTCGAGCCGGTTTTCTGTCGCAGGCCCACTCAAGAAAGGGAGCGAAAAACGGCTATGATCAGAATGTAGCGTTTAAACTACGGGACGAGACTGGGCGGGGGAGGGAAGCTAAGGCGGCGGCAGAGGTGTTTGCTGCCATTGCAGTTATGGCACATACTCGAGTAGGTTATCCATACTCGGAGGAGGTAAGGGGGAGTGCCTCCCAGGCCTCATATTTTTCTGGGGGTGACGGGTGCTGAGGGCTGTAGTAACACTACCAATCTGGCATGGCAATTCTTGACAGCCCACCAGAGTGCTGTCCGGCCTAATAGGTCGGGCTTGTCGTGATTGATGTCATCGCGTCCAAGTAAATTTGATGTTTAACCATTCCGTCGTCCCCACGCCTAGCGGCAGAATACAGTGGTGTGCAGCCGTGGCTATGGTATGTCGGCCTGTCCGAACAGTATTTTCACCACACCTTCGCACCCACACCAAGCAGCACAACCGAGTGGTATCCGGTCCAATAATTTATGTCCGGCTTTTTCGTGTTGACGTCGTCCCGTCCGAGCAGTATTTTCACCACTCCTTCATGCCCCCACCAAGCAGCACGACTGAGTGGTGTTCGGTCCAATTTGTCCTGCTTGTTAGGGCTGACGTTGTCTTGTATTTTCACCACTCCCTGGTGCCCATTACCAACAGCGCACTGGAGTAGCGTTTGGCCATCGTCATCTGTTGCATTGGGGTTGGCATCATTCCGTCCGAGCAGCGTTTTCACCACCCCCTGGCGCCCCTTCCAAGCGGCATACAAATGTCGTTTGGCCGGCAGCACAATGGAGCGGTGTTTTGTGGTTGTCATCTGGTGGGTTGGGGTTGATATCGCCTCGTCCAAGTACTCGCGCGTCTTTGCCAAGAATATCTCCGCCACCCAATCTTTTGCTGTAGTCCTCACCAAATATCCGGCTCACGGAGCTATTCTTGGCAAAGACGCGCGAGTAGTGTTTTCACCACTTCCTTGTTCCCATTCCTACTTTGCGAAAAGACTCTGGATGCGGGTCAAACAGGGTTTTGGGCCAATGAGATCGCTAGGATTTGACTCTGGATGCAAAATCGCAAAGTCTCTACTATTAGTGGAAGAATCTGATAGAAACATTTCCCCTTAGTCTATCTTCTACTTAGGATATCGCAGAAGATAGGAGATGGAGTTAGCCCACGACTGTAATTTTAGGGACCAAGGAAAAGCGGGTCTTTCGTCGAACCTTCTACCGGTACGAGTGCGGCCGATAGATATATTAGTCATAGATATATTAGTCACGTGGGTCTGATAAGAGACTTTTGGCGAGGCTTGCTCACCAAAAACTTCTTATCAGACCCACGTGACTAATATATCTATCGGCCGCACTCGTAGATACTGCAGGATCATTCGATTTATGGCCGGTCAAGTTGCAAATACCGGTAGCCGGCTCCCCCCTATTTCGCGGCTCCTTATCGTCGGGACCAGCAAGTGTGTCGCAAAAGCAAGTGAAACACATAAATTTACCTTCCCCCCCCCATTCCATACGAAGCCATACCGGTACCCAACCCAAGTTACCACTTACATATTATTACTTGTATTTTCACCAGCCAAATCCTTACAACGACTTCCGCTATTACCGTAAAAACTCTTGAAATCCGCCATCTCAGGTCTGTGACGAATGTCCCTGTAAATCGCGATATCAGCCCAGATAGGTTTAAGCTTAGCAGGTTAACGGAATTGCGAAAGCAAGTTAATGAGGTCCAACACAGCCAAGTGGCTTGGGCTATACCATGTTAGGAGACCGCTGATCCTTCTTAAAATATTTTGACTCCGAAGCCGGAGATCACAGGGATAACAGAGATGGCGGATTTCAAGAGTTTTTATCATACGGTATTCTGCTTTTTTATACCAGAAAAGCTCTTGAAATCCACTATCATATCATTACTGAAGATCGGTTCATTAGTCTACAACGTGATTTGCTTCGCAGGTTAACGCGATTGCTTTCAGTTAATGCGGTACAATATGTCTAGTCGGCTAATATTATTCCCAGTCTGGAAAATGCTGGTTCCTCTCAAAAGCCCCGGGATCAGAATCTGGAGCTCATAAGACTGATGGAGACAGTGGATCTCAATTGTTTCCATGATATGTTCTTCTGTATTATATATGACTTCCTAACTAGCTATTTTGTTGTGTATATTTTCAACTTCCATATTATCTTACAATTGTGTATAAATTATACTTGCGTGCAAACTCAGTTAAGGTGCGAAGGGCATTGGATTTTGTTGCGTTTTTTGGTTGATATGCACAGTAATTTAATTTGCGCCCAACTAGTAACAGTACTGAATAATAGGTACAGTACCGTAGTTCGTAACTTGGGTTATGTGCTATACTGTACTGTACCATATACCTATATACAAAAAAAAAAAAAGAAACATGTTGTGTCACATTTGCTTTTCCCGAATACACCGACAACGAAATACGGTAGGAGGGGAACCTGCTCTCACGGACTTAAACAAAGAAAAAGAAAAACTTTACAAATCCCCATTGAGAGGGGAGGGCAAGGGCAAAGGGATTGTGTAGAGGATAGACGAATAATAAATGTGAAAAAAAGTTTTGAAATCAGGAAGCAGTAATGGGGGTAAATATGAGGATAATTTCAAGCCAGACGGGCGATCTTAATACCGTACAATAGAAACAGACTCCCACCAATGCCAGGCTCTAGGGTATAAACAGAAGCCGAAAAATCCTGACCCGGCTGTATAGGGAAAGCTGGGTGTGGGTTTGGGAGGGTATGTGATTGATATGAGTATCTCCATCGCTTATCATTTCCTTCAACGAAGGAAGAAACTTTGAGCTGGTTTTGTGTTGGAGGCATACGCCGGAAGGGGGGGCGACGGGGATGGCCAGAACGTGGCGCTCAAAATATGGGAGGAGACTGGGCACGGGTGGAGGGAGGGAGGTGGCGACAGGCAGCAGCGGAAATGATTACGAAAGTCTTGCTGTCTGAGCAGATATAGTAGATGGGTTGTTCGTACTTGTAGGAGGTAAGGAGGAGGACTGCCTCTCTAACCTGAGGCTATGCTGTGGGAGGCAGATGCTGCGGACTCTAGCAGTGCCACCATTCCCCAATGGCGACTATTAGCAGCCCAATAGAGTGGTGTCTTGCCGAAGATATCTGCTTTGTTGGGGTCCACATCGGTCCGTCCGAGTAGTATTTTCACTACTTCCATGTGCCTATTACGGACAGAATAATTGAGTGGTGTTCGTCCTTCTTCATCTGGTTTGTTGGGGTCGACGTCGGCCCGTCTGAGTAGCATTTTAACCACCCCCGCGGACCCATCCCAGGCAGCATAATGGAGTGGTGTTATGCCCACGTCATTCGGTTTGTCAGGGTCGACGTCGGCCCGTCCGAGCAGTATTTTCACCACTCCTTCCTGCCCATACCCAGCAGAATAATGGAGTGGTGTTTGAGATATGTCGTCAGGCGCGTTGGGGTTGACGTCGTCCCGTGCGAGAAGCATCTTAACCACCTCCTCGTGCCCACCCTCAGCAGCACAAGAGAGTGGTGTTTGGCCATCCTCATCTGGTTTATCGGGGTTGACATCTTGGCGTCCGAGTAGTATTTCCACCACTTCCGCGTGCCCGTTCTTAGCAGCGTAACAGAGTGGTGTTCGGTGGGGCCCGTTAGAAGGGCTGGTACTATTGTTGGAAGATTGGGACATTTTCTGTATATTTGCTGCTTAGGTTATTAGAGAAGGTAGGTGATGGGGACAGCCGGCTAGGGGAACCTAGGGGAGTGAAGAAGAAAAAAAGCGGGGCTTTCATGTGGAACCTCCTGGATAGCTTGCCGCAGGATTGTCCGAGTTACGTCAGGTCCGCCGCGCGAGTACTGCAGACCTCGAGTTTAAAAAAATTAAGCGAGGGAGCAACAGCAACAATCCACGGGAGAGAACACTTGCGGTGGGATAACTCAGCCCCATTCCCCGCATGGCTGGCGGTATGCATATGGTACTTGGCCGTGGATAAACTATTGGGGACTTTAGTTTCATGATAGGTACAGTACTGTACAGTACAGTACACTAGGGTCACAGGGAAGTCATTGATGGCCACTTTTGCAACAAAAATGCTGTTTTTAACCCCACCGGAATTCAATAACCTGTAGTGGAAGTAGTTCAATTCCCTGTAAAATAGTAATTTTGGGTGTTCCACTTGTGAAGTTTAAATTTCGGAGCATGTGGTGCAATATTGCATGAACAATGGTTGTGTGGAATTGGTGATTTTCAAAACAAGTATCTTTTTGTATGAGCGCCCATGCAAATTCTCACCGCTTAAGTCCGGTTTTGAAATAGGCTACACCTTACTACCAAGAGCTACCCACAGAACAGACAAATTTGTTATAGAAATACGAATTTCAGAGCCCCCAGGTATTCAGCCATCTATTGATAAATTTTTTGTTTTAATTGTTTAAGAGGTGGGGGTTTGAATCATAATTTCCATATCCCCGAATTTCCACCAATTTGGTGTATTTTTGCTAGCACTCGAGTCCACTAACGATGACTTTTGTCCAAGAACTATACTAATAATATATAAACATGTTCTGCTCTACTAAATCTGACTAGGCATATGAATCTGAAGTGGGAGGCAACTGGTATGATTGGGCTCACCCAATTACCTGAGCAACTCTTCGGTCTCTACTTTAGAGTGGAGCGAAGGGGGGTACGGATTATAGAAAAAATCAGGGAATAACATTTGTGCAAAGGGGATTTAAAATTAGAAAGTAGTAAGAGAAGTAAACGATAGTATGAGGAAAGTTTCAAGCCATATAAACTCATTTAGACATGCCGGTAACTGAAATAGCCTCCTACTAATGCCAAACTCCGGATTATAAGGAGAAACGGAAAAATTCTCACTCGATTACATAAGTAAATCTGTATACGGGCATCTCTATCGTGCATGACTTCCTCCCGCCAAATGAGATGGTTGGGTTGATTTTCTGTTCCGGGCATGCGCGATGGCCAGAAAGTTGGGTTTGAGCTAGGGGAGAAGACCGGGTGGGGGGTGGGAGGAGGAAGGCTGCGGCGGCGGCAGAAATGTTTGTGGAGCTGTTGCTGTCCTTGCAGATACGGTAGATGGGTTGTTCGTACTCGGAGGAGGAAAACAGGAGGAGTGCCTTCCCGGTCTTAGGCGGTGCTGTGGGAGGTGGATTCTGGGGACTGTCGAAGTGCCACCACTCCCGAATGGCCATTCTTAGCAGCCCAATAGAGTGGTGTCTTGCAGAAGATATCTGGTTTGTGGGAGTCGACGTCGGTCCATCCAAGTAGTATTTTTACTACTCCGGCATGGCCCATCGCAGCGGCCCACCAGAGCGGTGTGCGACCCTGGTTATCTGGTCTGTTGAGGTTGATGTCGGCCCGTTTGAGTAGTATTTTCACCACTCCCTCATGCCCGTTCTGGGCGGAACAATTGAGTGGTGTTCGCCCTTCTTCGTCTTGTTTGTTGGGGTCGACGTCTGCCCGCCCGAGCAACACCCCCACCACCCCCCGGCTCCAACCCAGAGCAGCGCACAAGAGCGGTGATCGGCTGCGGTTATCTGGTTTGTTGGGGTCGACGTCGGCCCGCTTGAGTAGTATTTTCACCACTCCCTCCTGCCCATCCTCAGCGGCACACCGGAGTGGTGTCCGGCCGTCCTCATAGTTCTTACCGGAATCCCATTCCTCTAAGTCTGACTAAGCATAGGAATCTGAAGAGAGAAACACTCCCAGTAGACTATTATGCTCGGGCTTGCACAACTACACAAACAACCTTTAGGTCTCTACTTTAGGGCGACAAAGGGGTAGGGATTGTAGAAAATAAAACAATGAAACAATGAATGTGCAAAGGAGATTTACAACCAAAAAACAGTAATAAGGGTAAATAATATTACTAGGAAAATTTCAAGCCACATAGACTCATCTCGATATAAGTTAATAGAAATGGCCCCCTACCAACTCCAAACTCAAGATTATAAACAGAAACTGACAAATCTTGACTCGATTATGAAAATCTATATAGTGGCTTGGGGGGCTAGATATGGGTATTCCCATCGCATATGATTTCCTTCGAGCAAAGGACAATGTTTGAGCTGGGTTTCTGTCATAGGCTCGCTCCAGAAAGGGAAAAAAGAGACAGTGATTGCCAGAACGTGGCGTTTAGAGTGCAGGGATGGAATGAGGGGAGCAACGGCGACGGCGGAAGTGTCTGGGAGCTGTTGTGGTCATGGCACATATGTTATCCGTGTTCCGGGGAGGTAAGGAAGGGGGTATCTCCTCGGCCTTAAGCTACGCTACTGGTGGTAGATGCCAAGGGCAGTAGTAGTGCTACCACTCCCGCATGGCAACACTGAGCAGCCCACCAGAGAGGTGTTCGGCCTAATTCGTCAGGTATGTTTGGGTTGGTGTCGGCCCGTCCGAGTAGCATTTTCACCACTCCCTCGCGTCCATTCCGAGCAGCACCGATGAGTGGTGTCCGGCCGTCCTCATCAGGTTTGTTGGGGTTGACGTCGTCCAGTCCGAGAAGTATCTCCACCACTCCCTCATGCCCATTCTCGGCGGCACAAAAGAGTGGTGTTTGGTCGTCGTTATCCGGTTCGTCGGGGTTGACGCCGCCCCATCGGAGTAGTTCCTTCACCACTCCCTCCTGCCCATTCTCAGCGGCGCGAAAGAGTGGGGTTCGGCCGAAGTCATCTGGTTTATTGGGGTCGACTTCTTCCCGTCCCAGCAGTGCTTTCACCACTCGCTCATGCCCACCCCAAGCAGCACAATGGAGGGATGTTTGGCCGAACTCATCTGATTTGCCAGGGTTGACTTCGTCCCGTCCGAGTAGTATGTTGACCACCTCCTCGTGCCCATTCCCAGCAGCACAAAAGAGAGGTGTTCTCCCGTTCTCATCTGGTTTGTCGGGGTTGACATCTTGCCGTCCGAGTAGTATTTTCACCACTTCCCAGTGCCCATTCTTAGCAGCATACCAGAGTGGTGTTCGATCGGATCCGTTAAAAGTGATGCTACTACTGGGAGATCGAGACATTTTCCGTTTTTTTGCTGCTTAGGGCAACAGTATTGTTGATAGATGGTGGGGCCGGTCGGCTACTGAAATTCCACGGGCCTGAAGAAAAGTGGGAATTCTTTTGTGTGACCTCTCGGGTGCCACGGCATTGTCCAATCAATCTTCTGTCGTCGCATCGCGTCCACCCTAAACCTCGGAAACCTTTGCGATAACAATAATCCCACCCACCCTAACTCCATCTGCAACCCACAGTATGCTATGATACCTCTACTTCAACTACCGCTGCGGTGGCGAGGCCACTAAATAACTTTTGTGGTAAGTTCTGAATAGCGAGTAAAATGTGATTACTAAGAAATAAGTACAGTCATGTCCGAAAGGTCTTCGCACCCCTGGCCAATTCAACCAAGTGAACATTCATGAACCTAATGTCCACAAATAAATAAATGAATAGATTGTATTTAAATGCATAATAAAGTATAAGCTGTAAAGACTATCTTTGTGAATTATTGTAAAATTTTATCATCAAATTCAATTTACAAACCAGTATGTTTGGACACTGACAAAAATGAAATCATGAAAAATATACTTTACAAAATATTTTTTATCTTTATAACCTACAAAGATAATAATTTAAGATTAAATTTACATAATATCTAGGTAACTTTAAATCAGGATGTAATACATATATAAATATTTGATTGAAAGAAAATTATTTAATTAAGATTTTTCCACACAAGCATTTTACTCAAAAAATACAAGATGCAGCTTCTCTACTTTTAGGTAGGAATATCTATTAATAAAAAGTAAAAGGTAAATAATAGCTTTTAAAGATATACAGGAATATTAGGCTTAAGTAATATGAGAATTCAGAGCATTCTCTGTTCATGGTTGTCAAAATTAATACTAGTATAGTGAATATTTAATGACCTTTCTTAGAGTAAAGTACTACCATGTTTTAGTTTTTTAAAATATATGTTTATATCATTCTATCAAAGTAATTACACCTTACTGTAGACCAGACCCATAGCATAATAGATTTTTTGATTAATCTTTCATTCTGTTGTAGAATGTAAATGTCAACTTTATAAACTATTTCTAACTAAGATAAAGGTTATTTCAATTATAATCTGTAGGCACACAACGATGCTAAAAAATCCACCAAAAATGTTGGCACAATCCCTGAGGAGTATTACTTTCTATAAGAATAATTTTGATATTGTGAATGAAGATTCTTTTCCATTTGATAGTTCTTTTATCATATGATACCTGTATCAATATAGATAAATTCATATATTAATGATCATCTTGACATTTATACTACACCAAATTTAATCTAAAATAACCTCTAATACTTCAAGTATTAATACCTATCCTTGTGTCTCTTAGTTCTTTCATTTATATTTTTAAGCTCTAGGTATATAATAGGTAGTTTTATTGAAATTTTGTACTAAATTTTACAGTTTCCAGTATCAATCTAGAGTAACACAAACTAAAGTAATTCTACTCAGGATAGTTGATAATCTAAAGGTAAATTTCATTATATTTATTCATATACGTTCTGATTTATTGGAAAAGGTTCAAGATTAGGGTATTAGGTGGCATCTGTTGCTACGCAAGGGTGTGAAGACTTTTTTTTTTTTTTTTTTTTTTACACCAACCCCAGACCTGCGGCTTCTGGTGGAAGCCTGGTGAAATCTTTTGCAAGCCGTGAATTCAACTCCCAATTTGGTCTTTTTTTTTTTTTTTTTTTTTTTTTTAAAATACATTTTTCTCTTTGGGCTTTCTTGGCAATAATAGCTCATCTGTCCCAAAGCTAACCGACAGCGAACCCAACTTCCGGCACTCCCAAACTACCTTATGGAATGCCAGTACTTTAAATCCGAACCCACAGTAACAAACTCGCAAACAACAAAATCAAAAACTCAACAAAACTTCCTTCAATCCCTCTTGCACTCCAACCAAATCCTCTTCGCTATCTCAATTTCCCTATCCGACATATTATCCGAATCATCTTCCATAAACACTGCTTTCTCCTTTTCTTTCTCTGAACCCAAACCTCTATTCACCCTCCTCTCCAACTTCTTCACCAAAACATTTGCCTTCCCCACCTCCGCACCCTTACTTGCCCTTGCCCTAGCCATCAAACTCACCGACGCCTCACCCCGCAACTTCTCCATATCAAAGCCTCCTCCTCCTCAAAAATAACCTCTATTTGTCACGATTCTAGACTGACTTAGCAAGGCAAATGGCAAGGCAGATTGGTTTCGCACTATGACTCACGGTTATGAGTCATAGGGTTTCATTTGTTATATGATTGTTATATTGCGATTGATTTACTTTCACGCACATGACCTA
>JACCEG010000009.1:137924-203993 GCA_014065205.1 Tuber brumale | reverse complement strand
ATGAACTATGCATGAAAACGAAAGATTTGCACGGTCGGCAAATGCATCACAAGACGAAGAGAGTTCATCCAGATGAACTATGCACGAAAACGAAAGATTTGCACGGTAGGCAAATGTATCACAAGACGAAGAGAGTTCATTCAGATGAACTATGCATGAAAACGAAAGATTTGCACGATCGGCAAATGCATCACGAGACGAAGAGAGTTCATCCAAATGAACTATGCACGATAACGAAGGAGTTACACGGTCGGCAAATGCATCCAAGGATAAGGAAACATCATACGACAAAGGATGCAAAAAACATACGACAACGACCGAAGAAGGAGACGACAAGACTACTGGAAGAAAGAGATTATAAAAAGGATGAAACGGACGGATTCAAAACGACTTCATCACCACACAATCTCTATAACCCAAACCTACTACGCTACCTACTCTCTCAACGATGAAGTACCCACGATCAACTACCACCACCACCAAGACAATGAAGAACAAGAGAACGGTCCGTTTTGCGGACCAAGATCACCTCCAAAACGAAGACTGGGCTGCGGACATGGCATTCGCAGACGAATGGAAAGATGACCGCTGGGGCATTGGCTCCAGTGACGTATAGGACGCCCTTCAGAGGGCCAAAGACCACACACGCCATGAGGAGCTCTCATGGACCATATGCTACGATGACGGGTGCACCACCCATCAAGGAGACAAGGATGGGGCTGGCTGGTACCCTAGCCAGCCAAAGAAGACGAAGAAAAAAGACACGCATGACCACTATGTGTATCTTCGGGACTACCAAGGAATGGTAGTCCGCCATGACGAGGGAACGAATTGGAGGATGTGTTTCGAGGACGACTGCTTGTGGCACCGGGCAGAGAAAGAAGAGAACAAGAAACTACCTAGGAAGAACGGGGTATGGAAACGGATCCGGTCCCCGACCGGAAAGAAAGAGAAAGATCCGGGGTACGCCCGGAAGGTACGAAAGATCCGAGAAGGGATCGAGGAGGTGGAGCGGCAACTCAAGGAGTTGCGTGCTCAGATGAAAGAGCTGGAAGATGAGGTCTGAAGGGACTCAGACCTGGGAAAGAGAGGAGCTAAGGTCACGATTCTAGACTGACTTAGCAAGGCAAATGGCAAGGCAGATTGGTTTCGCACTATGACTCACGGTTATGAGTCATAGGGTTTCATTTGTTATATGATTGTTATATTGCGATTGATTTACTTTCACGCACATGACCTATTGAGAGGTCATGGGGGCAGCGCACACGACCAAAGTGGCTGTGCAGAAGGATAGGTATCTCACACACATGACCTATTTAAAGGTCATGTGGTTTTCGCACATGACCTTACTTGAAGGTCATGGGTTTCGCTCATATGACCACTAGGTCATATGATTACTTCGAGTGACGAGAAGTATGAGTCACGATAGGCGATGAGGAGGACTATATAAGGAGGACGATAGGGACACTGTAGTTAGCTCTTCACGCAATCACTTAAGTAACTCTGCTACGCTTAAGGGATGGGCCTTCGGGCCCAAGACCATCCTACCGAACGACAAGACGAACAACAGACAAAGCGACTACCGGAACGATCGGTATCGGAGACTCTATGACATACGAAAGATGACCTGTCATTCCCCATTCAGAGGATCCGAGGGCAGAATGTTACACTATTCTCCTCATTAACCTCTCATCATCCTCCGTATCCACTCCCTCCTCATCATCACAAGCCTTCAAAGCCTCCCCATACATAATCTGTTTCGCAGCCTCATTCCTCGCCCTCAACAACCACCCAATACCCTTCTTCATCTCTCCCACCACCACCTCCATTGCCCCAAACCTCCTATTAAATCCCTCCTCATTTCCTGTCAGCGGGACAGCGACAAATCACTTAACCGAACACCATCTTCCATCCACCCACAATCCGTGCGGACATAAATCGCACACACTTTCTTCTCCCAAAACTTTCAGTAGAACCGTAGAAGATGAACTTCTATTGGCTCTACGATAGTCGCATTCCTCTTTCCTTACCAACCACCTTGTTCCCTCACCGACTACCACACTCGATCCCTGCAATGCTGCCAAAACTCCTTCAATCCCATCCTCCCATAGCATACCACCTACTTTCACCATCATCGGCAACAATTTCCCCTGACCATTCTCAGGGTCAAACTCGCCTCCCACCTTTCTCCTCTTCCCCCTCACCCAAGGCCTGCAAAACTATTTTTTTCAAACTAACACACCTACCTCTACCCCAATCATCCCACTCCGGCACCGGCGAATCCCTCGCACTAGGCAAACTAACATTCCTTCTCTTCCTCTTTAGCTAGTCTCTCTACCGGACTAGCTCTTCCTTCTCGTCTCTCCATTTTCTCTCCAAATCCTTTCATCTTTCCTCCTCTTTCCGAAAGCCAGCGTTCAACTCCCCAAACTTCTCCTCACTTCTCTTCCTCTCCTCCAACACATCCTTTTCCACCTCTTCCTCTATCCTCAACATCACCCTCTTAAAACACTCCTCCCTATACTTCCCCACCGCCACCTCATAACCACTATCCATCTCTTTCTTCATCTCCTTGATCCTTTCAAGGATTTTTGCATTCGTAGAGTATAGGTTGCTATTCTCCTTACGGAGACTTTCTATCGTTTTCGTGGTCAACATTGTAAAAACGAAGCCGGGAAAAATTGAAAATTCACTGTGTGATAGGTCATAACCCAAAATCGTAGGTTGTGTGACAAGTCGTAATTTCAACCACTGGAGTTGTAATGGGCATGGAGCTTGGGTGCGAAGACTTTTCTTTTTTTTGTAAATTCATTTCGATTTTATACTGACTATCTAAGTTTTCTGCGGCAATAATAGCTTGTTTACACTAGCATTGTACCAGTCCTCCAGCCGATAGTGAACCCAACTTCCGGTACTCCCAAGCTACACTATGGGATACCAGTACTTTAAATCTGAACCTGCGGCCTCATACCTCCGAACACAGAAAAAACCCCCAAAACCATCTCAAGTCAGATACTCATCCTGGTTCTGACAATACCAACCCATTCCTCAATGCCCATTTCTCCCCAATCCCTGCCAATCCCTCATACCTCCATAAACTACAAGTCCCCTGCCCGAGTCCGGTCCATACATCATCCTCCCCTTCGGCACACTCCCTAATCCCTTAAACGACAACCTCTTCTCACCACCCAACGCCATACCCCCATATGCCCTTGGCCCCTTCAGCATAACCACCGGCAACCTCGGAGCCACACCCTTACCAACCTTCTCTACACTCTCACCACACACTACCCTCTCAAACAACCCACTTGGACCTGGAGACCCATAGCCACTATCATGATCACTCTACCCCCTCATACCTCTGGGCCCCAACGGCACATTGGGAACCACCACCTTGGCCGGATGCCAAACATTCATGCTCTTCCTTACCGCATCCCTCTCCTCCTCCAACATCCTCCTCCTCCTATCCTCTCCGCTCTCCCTCATTCTACACTTCACAAGAGTCCAGTCCTCCTCCTGAGAACCAACCCCCTCCTCAGCCTCCGCAGCCACCACCGCCACCTCCTTTCCCTTCCCCACTACCTCCACCATTGCTACATCTTCCGCCACCTCTGCCCCAGCTACCGACTCCGTCACAGCTACTGGCAGCCTCACCACAATCTTTTTCTCCGCCACCACCGTCACCTCTTCTTCCATCACTAGCGGCTCTATATCCACACCGCCAGCAAACTCCACTCTCTCCAATCGTTTTTCCTCTTCCACCATCCTCTCAAACCAACTCTCGCAATCCTCCTGATTGTGGTTATCACTACAAAATAGGCAGAAAGCCAGTTTAATCTTGCTCCAGACATTGAGCTCAGCTATCACTTCGTAAAGCCTCCGAGAAAAGACCGAAACATGTTGTCGCTATTTAGAATTCTCTGACTCGAGAGCCAGAGACATCTCCACTGTTTGTTGTAAGACCGTCGCGGTTGCAAGCGAACTCTTGATGGAAGAATGATATTTCCGAATGCCCATGGTGTCAAACTTAACTGTAGGTCCTAGAGATGATGGAAATGTATGAAATGAAAATTGGAACAGATAAAACTATCCTGTAAAGATGTTTTTAAGTCAGAGTAAAACCTGCTCTGAAATAAAGACTTGAAGTTATCATGAGGAAGGAATCAAGGACCCAGATTGGTCAAAACCCGAAAATATGATAGATCACTAAAGGTGAAATTTCAATCGCTGGGGTTGTAGCTGACGTGGGTGCGAAGACTTTCCGGACACGACTGTACCTGTACACCGCGCATCTGTGATCTGTGTGGATTGGTCACCATCAAGGTTCTGATGGTACCCCAAGAATAATACCTATAGACAACAATATAACAAGAGCCCTTTAGATAACTGTTCTCCGACATATACTTAGACACCGCAAAAATTTATCACGATTTGTGTCTTACGGAGTAACTGGAAGTGAGGTGAGAGAAACATTCCCGTGGGCAACCAGCACTTGGCGGGGTATGGGGGATTTACGGAAGTGGGCGTACGGTACTCCAAAGTATAAACAACACTACTACGATTAATAGGACGTGCAAAAAGAAAAAAGGAGTTAGCTCTGCTCCAGTTTGTTTATAAAAGGGGGCTACATTTGACCCCTTTTATCTCCAAACAGGTGGCCTAGGTATCATGACATGACTTGCTCCAGGTGTATTTTACAATGCCGTCAGGAACCATCACTCGTCTAAGTATAGAGTGCGAACGGTAAGTCTGCACAGCGCGCCGTACGATACGGTACTATACGCCCGCTTACCGTGGACTTACAAGGCACGATTAGCCGGGCCGGTGTGAGAAACAGCTTTAGATTTCAATGGAAATGTGAGGTGGGGACGCTGCTTACAGAGGAGGAAAAGGAAATTCGTAGTCAACCCCAGCATTTTAGATAAGGATATCGTGATTCATGAATCCAAGTTGACTCCTCCACAGTAGCATCTCCCTACCCACCACACTCCTTCTGTGCTACCCAAGCCTCATGTTTAAGTCTTTTGTCTAACCACCCTCTTATCTCTACTGGCTGGGGATCTAAGACCCGCTAATTGTAGAGGGTGACTTAATTTGTGAACTCTTTCTACAGCAGGGGCTCCCACGGCACAAGCCGCTATCACCGGGCATCAAATTTCATAGTTTACAGCTGGAATTTATGGTATGGCATCGACTGTCTTCAGTACAGTAACATACAGCATTGCTCGCGCAACAGTGTCTTAGACATGACAAGGTCTCCCGGCCTGGCTGTGAAGATTATATATGTTTATGATACCAAACTAGAGCACCAGGCGGAATGCCTGGTGAAGGTGAAAAGTCAACGTGGGCAAAATGGAACTGGAGCGGGATAGAATATACCTTCTAGCGCTCATGTAAGTCAATATTATAAAGCGTAGTAGGCTCTCTTGGCCATTGGGGTGGGACCCCCTATAAACTCGAAAAACCCACACCCAGCCTACGGGTACAGTACTGGTGTGGGTGGATGGCGCATTTTGCCTATGCACTAGTTGCCAACAGAAGCAGACGTTATGATACAAAAACAGTTGTTGAGCCCCATTTAGATATGCGACCATCACAGCGGGGCCAAGAGACTATGCTGAGTCTGGGGGGACTGGGGGGGTGTGCGCCAGCATATGGTAGCCCCTACTCCATGAAATCGTACCCCGTGCGGGCGGCCCGCACCGAAATCCACGCGTGGCACTCGGTTGAATACGGTAGCGGGTTGTGTTCAAGTTGGTGAAATGGCACTAGTAGAACGGAGTTAGACTCGTACTTAAAAAGGTTCTTGCTTTATTGATTTATTCCTGAATGGGCAAGACTAAAAAGTGCAGATACCCCCCACCCCGCTCTAGAGGACAGTGGCATATTAGCACTGCCATTACTAAGCCATGTTCATACAGCGCGTGAGAATTACAGCACCGATTCTATCATACCAAACCCGCTGCCAAGGCTGAGATATTGACGAAAGAAAATTTATCAAAGATTGACGGCAATAAATTGATATGTTGCTTCCTAATCACGCAACTCATTGAGAAGTGACATGCTTCTCTGCCGAATCCACTCCCTTGGTTGATTTCAGTTGTGTTGTCCCCGCGGGATTCGGGCTCGGATGCCCTAGCTTTTAATCTCAATCGGAGGAGTACAGTATAGTGCCGGACACTGCCAATCGACACCTGTGTTAATTCGCGGCGGCTTACTAAGCGGCGATCACCTTCCTATTTGGGCTAGGTTATCTAGCATTGTACAATCAGCGAAAGATATTACAAGGATAGAGCATGAATTCATGGTACAGAGCAGGGGTGGTCATTTCTCCGTTGTGATGGCAACTTTGGAACATTCGAAAAAGTATGTGTTCCAACCCAGTGTCATGCGCAACAACCACTGAATGCTGATTCGTGGACAGAGATCATGGTGTTGGTATTCTCGCTTAAACCAACACTAGTTAAGGGTAGATTGAATGGGTAGAACGATCATACTCATGATAATTAGATCTTCAGAGAACATAAGTAACGTAAAATTTGTCTTAATTATCCGAAAGTTACCGTGGAATACGAGAAAATAGTGTGTAGGCAGAAACATACAAGTGATATCTCATGAATACATATATGAGATTTTATGATAAATAGAAGCTCAGAAAGCTTGTACGATATATTATTACTAGTTATAGTAGCAACTACTCTTACCATGTTTTCACAGTCAACCAGTCGCGATGAGCATCTCCTTCCCATCCCAGGGAGTCCAAGTCTTCTCCGTACTTGGCTCTTTGATGCTGAGACCTCTGATGATGATACTTCATATATTTCATTTCCAAACAGAGCTTCTACTTCTTCTACTACTTCCACGAAGCCTGGTTCAGACTCTGAGTATATTATTGCTGGCAATTCTGAGCCAGACTACAATCCTCTAAGTCCCACTTGCTATTCTACTCCCTCTTCTATCTTAAACATCGATGAGCAGAGTCAAGGTCAGGTCAATTCCTCTGGCACCTCTCGGCCTAACACCCCCATCTCCGATCTTGGCCCTGAACCGAGAACCTTGGAAACCAATCACCAGCCTCTCCGTACTGAAGTCGATATCGCCCTTTGCCATAAGATCCGTGGGCTGAAACATTTTGCCCACTGGCCATATAGGCAAATCGCAACTGCAACCAGAGTTGCACTCTCTACAGTATACCGTATCGCACACCCACCACTTACTCCTACCCATAACCGTGTTCGTGGCCAGCACTGTATCCTTCGTACTTTAAACCGCCAAAAGCTTATCTCTTTAGCAACAGCCTCAGCCGTAAACCGCCGTATGCCCTATACTGAAATTGCCCGTATGGGGGGTGTCCAGGCCTGTGAGCGGACACTACGCCATACTATGTCTTCTGCTGGATATCATTGTCGTATCGCTAGGAAGAAGCCTTTCCTTTCTACCAAAACCCGATTGGTAAGCTTACTCGTTTCTCTTTCTTTCTGAGTTTTTTTTTTTTGTATCTCTCTCCTACAATCAGCTACTATTTTACTAATACAATTACTTATTAGGCACGCTCCTCATGGGCTGATATGTATAGGGTGTGGGCTGTGCATGAATGGTCCAAAGTCATCTGGTCGGACGAATGCGCGTTTAATGTCGGTGGTGCTCCAGGCCGTGTTTGGGTGACTAGGACAGCAGAAGAAGAGTTTGAAGAGTCTTGCCTTCTGCCTAAGTTTAAGAAGCAAGAATCAATTATTATCTGGGGCTGCTTTGTTGGTCATCGTAAAGGCCCTTTAATCATTTGGGATAAAGGTGCCTGGGGTAAGACCATAAATGCCAAGGGATATCAAACCCATATCATACCGCATTTGGACCGTTTCTGGAATAACGAGTCTGCTCAAACGAATGACTACGTTTATATTCAACACGATAATGCCTCCCCACATAGAGCTCGCACTACTTTGGCTGAGCTACAGGATCGGGGACTCTACAACTATCTTATGCCGTGGCCGGCAACCTCACCGGATATCAATCCAATCGAAGCTGTTTGGAGACTAATGAAGTCCCATATCAGCAAGCTTCTCTCCCCTGCCCCCAGAACAATAAGGACATGATTGCAGCTATTCAAAATCAGTGGAATTTAATTACTGAGTATGAGCTCAGTCAAATTCTTGATACCATGATGGATCAAGTAGATGCTGTTGTTACAGCCAATGGAGGTCATACTAAATATTAGTTCTTGTCCATTCCTATCTGTTTTTTTGTCCTTTTTTTTTTTTTATTCCTCATTCCTCTACCCTGCTTCACCAGTTACCTATCAACTAATTCTCCGCCTCCCCTATCTTCCTATCTTCTGCTCTCTTGCCTGCTGCTTTCTCCAAACTATTTCCCCTATGTATCTTCTATGATTATCCCTCTACCCAACCACCCCATTATCCCCTGCCCTGCCCTGCCAGTCCGAGTTCTTTTTTTTTTCCTATAATCTTTTAAATTCTTCTCTTTCTGACTTCCTAGTCGTATTTATTCTGCTATTCCGGGCAACCAAAGATGTGGTTTCTGAGTAGCATAGTGGGCCCGGGTCTCTGATCTTGATTCTATGAGTTTTTGCTTTGGAAAGGTGGATTGAAAAGGAACTCTGGAGAGAGAAAAAGAAACAGTAACGTCTGGCTATGATCATGAATATTTAGTTGTTTAGTTTTCACTTTGTGGAATTCAATTGTTTTGATTTGGACACAATTATGGTACACTCTTGATAAGCGCCGTACCACGGCTCTCCAACCTCTGATCCCTGCTCTGTACCATGAATTCATGCTCTACCCTTGTACCATATTAGATATAGTGTTGCTAAGATATTACCTGGTACAGTTAGCTTTGTCAGTGTTAATTTTTTCGGCTCCCACACAAAAATCACAAACTTTGAACTGCTCCATCCCTGTGGCAAGTCAATATTTCTTTAAATCCTTCTGTAATTCACTAGACAATCATGAATTAAAGACTTTTACAGAGTCTTTTGAGCTTATGGGTTGTTGTTGTTGACTTAGAAGAGTTTGAAGCTGGTCACACTTCGGGCTGGTTTAGGTGTTGATTGGCATTGACCGGCATTGTACCGGTAATGGAAGCCAATCACCGCTATATCGTAGACAACAAGTATGATGACTCGGTCCTCACTCTTCATCCTTGACATGCTGTTCTCCTCTGCCACAGATCATCTTTCCACCAACACGTACAGTGCGCTGGGTATACACTGTTGGAAATATTCCAAAGTCTTGATGTTTGCACACCCGCCTAGAAAACAAACCCCCATCCTCTGAGAAATCCCTCTTCTCCTCCAAAAAATCCCCCAACTCTGTCTGGGTACGAACTCCCATGGCAACATAGTGGAATAGCAGAAGGTTGCCGAAATACTCATTGGCGAAGCGGTGTTTCTGGAGCGAAATTATGAAGTATGACAACAACCAAGATCACAAACCCAGTCACTTCCGACACATAACCCCGAAGCCCCGGCCACTTCGGAAAAAAACCCCTGCTCATACCGAGTTGGAAACCGTAGATGCTCGGCATGCCTGGATGTTCCAGACGCTGGCTTCTTGGTTTGGGTAAAGGTTTCGGGGATGTCCTTTGGATTAACATATTCATGTGAGGAAATCATGTATCCGCCAGAAGAAAATCTTGTATCCGTCGGAAGCCTTTCTGGAGCGCTAAAGAGCCCCGGTGGGGCGGGGTCTGCGAACGGCGGGAGTCTTTGTGAAACCTGGCTTTTTTTTTTTTGTTAGTATAAGAATAGCTAGAGGAAAGGGAGACCTGTGTGAACAAGATCGGATATGTGTGGTGATTGACCTGAAGATTGAATGGTGCCTTTATTGCGATTCCTATATACCACTGTCTGGACAGTTTAGTTGAGTTGAGCGATAGAACTGAGAGAGACAGCGAAATGGTTGAATGGGAACATGCAAGCGTACCCAAAGTCGTGTGCTGGCATTGAGAGTTGTATCTGTGTTACATTATTAATGGTTGCCATTTAAGATACGAATCCCAGAAGTGTGAGAAAACAGAAAGGGGCTCAAGGGAAGCCAGCACGTACGATTCTCATATGGACACCCACCATAATAATAACTAGGCGACTCTATGCTTCTTTACCGAACCCCTGACGAGATGCGAATTTTCACTTCTCAAACACGTTTTCATGTTTCTCAGAATTGACAATAACTGATGAGGGGAAGAACGTGATGTACGGGTATTATTCGGTAGCAAGTCCCTATGGGGAGGCGGGGATACTGTTTAAAAACAGTTTCTTGCCAATAGGTCACACTGTTAAGCAACTACCGGTATGGCTTTGCAGAGGAGCCTAATCCCACAACACTGCTATCGAAGACAATTACTCGACCGAAATGGAGCGCCAAGGCGACCAGGTAACCATCAAAAAAAGGGGTAAGAACATTTATAGTGCAAATGGACCCAAACCGGGTCCTCCAAATAGGCAAAATGCGAATCCGAACTAGTCAACCACAACAAGGAATTTTGTAAAAGAAAAACCGCTAGGTTGAAGCCAATTCCATGGAGAACTGGGTAGCGGTTTTTTTTTTTAAAATAAATGCCTTATAGCAAATGTAGTTAAAGATTAAAAACTGAAAATTTTGGTGAGTGTGAAACAAGTGACAGAATGTACATAGTGCTATGCTGAAAAATACTGTAGAGTGTAGACAAGTAAAACTGTAAAACTGAGTGATATTGAATGAAAGAAGGAGAAAAAAAAGGAGTGAAGTGAATCTATCTAAACCTTAATACACATCCACACCTTCAATAACAATGGACCAATAATTGTGAATACGATCAAGTATTACAAGAGCTATTCCTATGCCACCAATACATCAAAAGCAAAAGCAACTCTGCACTATGGAACTTCTGAGTTTGCTGGTGTTGTATATAAAGGTCATCATGGTGTATCATTAGCTCAAGGCTCTACTTAGAAAGACTATCTTTCTGCAATACATTAACCTTATTCCATTGATTTCTGCTTTGTTCACCTCTCTGCAGTTGCCTGTAGGTGTATCATTTCACCCAACTCTGGTTGTCTTGGCAATTATTGGCCCAATTCCGATCGGTTGCCACGGGATTGCTGTTCCACCGGAGGACCCACCTTTAGACGCTTTGCACCGTACTCTCTTTGCATTGACACACACTCTCCCAACAACTCGCTTGATTCACAGTTCTCAACTCACTTTCCAACTAGCAGGAAAAAACAGGAGTATAAATAATCGATCCAACTCATATGACGCTATCCTTCTAGGCCTTGCCACAAACATCACCACTCTTCCACAGACGTACCCGTAAGTCCCCTACTTCCTGTACGTACCCCCTTGCTAACAAAAGAAAGCCAAAAGCTTCACCTTGACCCCTACAGTAGTACCGCTACCGTTGCCACACAGCTTTTATTCCCATTCCCATTTCCATGCCTGCATGGCCCTAGCACCTCCCTTCCATGGATACGACACTGTGGACGCGGAAACGAACAAACGCACGAACGAACAAACGAAAGGGTGGCCGAAGGGACGGGTGGCCTAACAAACCGCTTGACCAACAAACCGGTGGGCGAACAGCTGGTTGGAGAACGGTGGATAAGCGGTGAATGGATAAACGGATGCACGGACAAATGAGCGGATGGACGGATGCAGTATGTTGGGCATTGCCGAGCAGCATTTGTGGTTTCCAACCAGTTCCAACCAACGTCCCCTAAAGCCATGACCAACTAAGAAAAGCACTTTACAGAGTATCCGGCTATCAAGCCACCGGTACCTCAACGGAGTTCTCCGGCGGTGCCACCCCCATCCTTGAGCTTGTATGCAGGGTCATGCACAAATGCTAACTCAACTCGTTTCCTTCGCATTCTTGGCCTACCAACGGCTACTTGTACGGTACCAGTGTTAGCTCAATCACCATTCCCATTTTCTTAGGCTCAACAGTTGTTTGCTGGTTTTCAATCCCAGGAATTTTAGACCACCATCTTATACTGCACCAATGTGGCTGAGAAAGTTGCCATATTATAATGGCACTTGAGTAGTATTGGTAGGAGAACCAGCCAACCTAGCCTGTCTAGGATTGACATTTTTAAACAGCGAAACAGCAAAACAGCGACGATTATCAGGGCAATACAAAGGATTCAGATTGCCAGCGCACGACTTTAGGTTAAAGGGGGAAGTTCGCTTGTTCTCATTCAACTCTCTCGCTCAACCAACTAACCCGATGGTAAAGACAGGAGTATATCATAATATTATTATTATTATATAAACCACCAAAAAACCACCCTCCTAAGCTTCGATCGATGACCACATACTGCAAGAACTCGAATAAACGATCCTTGTGCTAGGTAGTCCAAAATTTCCTCATCCGGAAAAAGGGCGGGGGCCGTGCCAAAAGAGCCCCTCTCCGAGACAAGTAAAAAAGAAAAACACACCTGACCTTACTCAGAGAGGCAAGTCCAACGTCCTAGCACAAAGGTCGTTTATTCGAGTTCTTACGGTATATCAACTCTTGCCGACATAAGTCTCCCTTTCCTCTGGATCCTCCCCCGCTAACAAAAGAATGACAGGCCTCATAAAGACTCCTACTGTTCATGGCCTCTAGACTGTCACCGCTCCATTCCTTTCAACTCCCGTCCTACTTCGGCTCCGCGCAGTTGATTTGACACACCCGTACTGTCTCCGACAGATACATCCTTTCGCACCACGAATGGGTTAATCTAAAGTCCATCTCCTAAACCACCCTCCAAGCAAGTGAGAAAATAACCTGAGAATCCGAGAATGCTACACAGGATCTATGATTTCCAACAAACTGGTTAACCACCCGGAAGCCCGCTAAAATTGCTTATTTCCATCCAGGGAAAACCCGATAGGCCGTACCCGAGTACTGTCTTCCGCTGAGTAAAACAATGCCCAGTCGGATCCCAATGACGTAGGCTATTCCCCGGCTGGTCCGGACATTCGGGTAAAGCATTACTATCCGTAAAAGCTACTGTAAAGGTCTTGGGCGTTTACAGCTGGCATTCCTCCTTCCGGCTTAATGTTCTCTTACCTGGTCGACCCTGATTCCCCCTTTCCCCCCCCCCCCCAAAAAAAACACTTTCCCACTTCGGTCCCTATTTGGCATGCCATGAAACTTATAGTTAGTTAGTTTCTGTGGAATTTAATACCGAATACTTTGTTGCTCTTCGCGCATTCCTGTAAAAAGAAATACTCCAAAATTACAAAAAAAAAAAAAAGATTTAATTTATTTTGGTCATAACCTAACAAAAGGCCTCCGACTAGACTTTTATTTTTGTCACAATTACCAGTGGCCAAGCCGCTATTTGTATGTGGCTGTTTTTGTATGATACCCTTTGGTCAAAGGGACAATTATAGAGTTTTATTGAAATGGAATCTGCAAGAAAAATGACATTTGGTGTATTACCATATGCCAAAGAAACCCGAATTTGCAAGGAAAGGTGTCGGGGGGGGGGGGGTTGACCATAATATTATATTATTATTAATACTGCTCACCAGAGGCCAAATTATTTTTCATCCCTTGGCGTGGGCCGGGCGTACTAAAGCCTAGCCTGAGCAAAAGTACTGCACGGGTATGGTTAATCATCTCTTGTGGTCCCAAGCGCCCAGTCCGGACAATTGATCGGGAGTCCGGTCGACATCATTCACAGCCGCCAAAGCCCGGCTGTGCCCGGGCAACCACCTGGTCCATTGAATCTTGTAACAACCTAAGTCAAAAACCGCCAGATGTCCAAGCAAAAAGTTGTCAGATCCCCACTCCAGACCGGGCTTCGGTTTTGGAATAGCCACTTTTCCGCAGTCCAACTAGGATGTCACCGAGATAGATAGCTTATATGGTTCCCATATAGATTGTAATGATGCTAGTGATAGATAAGATTAGATCTTAATCGAGCAGAACCTTGCTAAGCCGGTCTTCTGCTCGATCGGGGTATTGCTCGATGATTCTCGGGTTTGCGCAAAATCATGATGGATTACTCCATCTGTAGATTTCTCTCGCAGTAATTGTGTGATATCACCATCCACCAAAAACCAAAACGAGCCCACCCAGCACACACATACTATTTTCAACTAGACTCTCTAATCTTAATTTTCTCAACATACTTCTACTTCAAAGGCAACTTTAACAAAATGTCATTGATGAATAAATGATTTGATTTGATTTGATTTCGATTTTAGCATCCCAGTCGAGATCCAGCCCGCGGGTTACCCTGGGCACCGGCGGGTTTTACCGGCCGCTGATAAATTTCCACCCTGACCAACATAGATTTTTCAAAAACTATCGCCGGGCTGGCTGGCCGCTTGAGGTCGTTACCCCCCTCGTGCCATGGGAAGTGGTAGTAGCAGCATCAGTCTCTGCGAGCAAGCCTAGTAGCGGGAATGACTCTCACTTAGTCACAGACTTCCCTGATACTTTTAGCGGACTGTGGGGCATTAGTAATCCATTTCACCTATCGCAGTAGATGAAATTGAGGATTACCTTGTCTTTAGCGCGCAGTGGGGATCCGCTTCTAGGAAGAAGGGAAGTGGGGGGGAGTAATGTTGCGTTGTGGGCTTAGGGCGGCGACCTCACAAGATGATAATCATTCAAAGTTCATGCCAGATTTTTCGTTTGGAGTACAGTCAGTGTTCACAAGCGACCGACCAGGGACGTGGCCTGCATACAGATAGCGTAGAGATGCACATTGCGGCTAGGCCAAATCAAAGTGAGACTTGCCTACGCTTTGTAGGCCCGGTTTTCGCCCAAAGCCCACAAGCTTTATGAATAGTCGCCACGGCCGGGCAGGCTTTCAGTGTATGTTGTGTGGCCAGTATCATATATATTTTGTAAATGGTTAGCAAACATCTGAACACGCCATCCTCAAATATCCAAATATACCGGTATGGGACCGAAGGTCTTGGCAGATATCTGTAACTAAATACCTGAAAATGACTGCCAACATCTTCAAATTCTTACCTTAAAAACTGTTGGCGAACACCCACAAAATACGATGCAATATCTAAAGATATCCTCCCCCCGCCTCCCCGAGCCCAGGACAAGTTAAGAGAATTCAAATACACCCTTGTAGATCCAAAGCATCGAGAGTAGTGCGGATGCTGGGAAATATCCTATCGCTCGATATTTTTCTAGAGTGTGTGGACAAATTCCTCGCAGGTAGCAAATATTATTTGGTTATCAAGCTCTTTGATTTCACCCCCTTTGTATCATTAAGAACTACATATCCCTAACACTATTCCTTATCGCTACTGCTCCACCAAATCCTTCTCCAAGGGCTTTTCATCTCGCTGATTTTGCATGGCAAAAAATTATGCTCTACTGCCTAATCCCAAATACTAGGTTAGATACAACTACCCACGCAAGAAATAAATGCCCACCCCGGGTCTCCTCCAGGGTCCACACCAAGGGGTCATTTAACCCCAGGTGTCATGAGCAATGATGGTGAATATAACATACCAGGCTAACATATCCATGTAGGCACAGATGTTGTTTGAACTTACGCCCGTGTTGTGTTTAGTACATACCAATATAAACGCGCGTCCTAAAAATCCCCCGAAGTCCCCGTGTTCATATTCGGCCACCCAGAATCCAGCAGATATCTGCAGTCCTGCTTGACCTGGCCACATGAGCTCCAGATAATGTGGGGACCTCGCCGGATGATTTTCCACAATATTTTCTCGCGGCAGTGGGAGCGGGAACGGGGACGGCAGGGACGGGAGTGTCAAAGGGACACTTTTCGGAACTTTGTAGGGCCTGTATTTCTTTTGTTAGCGGGGAGCGAGCATAGAGAACGGGGATTTGCGTGGAGGAACGGGAAACATGGAAGGCGATGGACGGGTGTGGAGGGGGATGGAATGAGCGGGAAATTTTCTTTGGATGGATTATTTATACTCCTGTTTTTTCCACCTATGTTAGTTAAGTTTTTCAGCAAGAGAAAAGTGAGTTGATTGCGAGGGAGTGTGAGTGCGAACCTGAAGAGTGAAAAAAAATTTATTTTACCCCGCCTTTTTCTTCAGTGCTCGGTGTTCCGTTTCGCTGAGTGACCGCCTGCGACGGCGGTCCCATTGTCGTGAGTATAGCTCCGGAAAGCCCGGTGTTTATGACTCTCCCCCCTCGCTCCCGTACCTCATCATGCCCTTACCACAACATAAAACTATTATTGAGATGGGTGGATGGTATGCACGATATCGGTTAGGATCCTCTATCTACATTATTTTTATATATTTTTTAGTCGTGGATTTGGTAGTCATTTATTGAGAAAATGTCCACCTCGCATCGCGATATCTGGTCAATTCTGCTAACGCACGAAGTGCAGTACTGTGCAAGGACGCGGACAAAATGATTCGTCCCGCACAGGATCTTAAACCAAAAAAAAAAGGACACCTCCAAACGGACAATTCTCAGCGCTGCTTATATGAAAAGACTTCAAATCTTTCCATCAGCCAGGGAATGACTATCTATTCCAATTTCTACATGTAGAAGTGGAAGGGATCAAAGCTGTCTTCAATGTTCATGATTGCATCAATCAGTGTGAAAGTGACCTAAATTTTTGCATGGGACTCCACCCAAAAACGTACAGTACAGGCAACCAATACCAGATACATAAACAACCTTTTCTCTATCACTTTATACTATGTAAGGATTCTGTAATGTTCTTCATGTTATCTACAGGTTTGCTAATACCTGGACAAATTTGCGCGGATTCTCATCGACGTTGGGTAATATGAAAGTCCGGTGAAGATGGGCACATTTGGCGTAAAAAAGGCATCGGACAGAACTTTTTGTCCTGATACTTTATCCCATGGATGGATGAGACATACAGACTCACCGCCTTCTGCATATGGCAGCTCTATGCTGTGGCACTGTCACTCTGCCTCACAAAAACCCTAAAATGCCCAGTGCTTTATTGTGGAAAAGTCACTTAGCCACAGAATAAAGTTACCGTATACGGAAGGCGGTGGATCCGTACGTCCCATCTGCCCATGGGATACGACAGTAAAGCACGAGTACCTTTTAAGAAATTATTAGCCAATCTTTCAATCCGTTCAGCCCTCCATCGTACAGTACAGCATCACCTGACTTACCCTCGTACCAGGGTACTCGTACTAGGGGTTGAGCATAAGCGAGGTGAACTTGGTATCATACTTAAGTAGATTTTAACCGATCAATGTTTGGTGAGTGTAACCATAGAAACAGCTACAAGTACAGTAATTTAATCTCGGCGTTCTTTTAGAGGGGGAAATAAGTTAGGCGGACTCAAAATGTACCAACCCTAAAACTTCCTACTCTCTCATTGACCGAGTGACCTTGGAACCAATGAGACCCATGTCGCCCCACTTACCCTGAACCCACTGTACAAGTATTCCCCACCCCCCATATTATGATCCAGGAAGGATGGAGGACTACTCGAGTACGAGTACCGGTACTCGAGTAATTGCTATTGGGAGATCACCTGACTGAAGAGAAAAAAATTCCAAGCCTGGGCACCATAATGCCGGTAAGGAGCAAAATTACCTTTCGCTCTTGAGGAAATGAAGGTGATAAATTTACCAAGGCATCGTACTGTCATGTGGTGCGACCTTTGGGTACGCAATTGGTGGCAAAATAATCCTGGCTAACTTTTTTTTTTCTTATCTCTCCGCCTAATGCTTTAGGTAGGGGATTTCTTTCACTTTATACCACGATTTTAATCCCTAATATCTTTTATTTGGCTCCAATTCGTGGCTATCTTCGCAGCCTGAATCTGATACTTAATACTCAGTTAGCCTCCCATTTCGCTTCGCTCATAGTCGGCGAAAGCAAGTGTGACGCCAAAGCAAGTGTGATACAACAACTTTTGTCATTTTCTTTTACATGATGGTTTACGACCCACTACGACAGGATCTTCTAACTTGGTACCGTACAGCGCGGTGGCAAAACTGATGATGGCCGGGCTTGACAATGGCACTTGCCTGCCTTTACCACCCGCCAACATCAGCTCTCCATGCAACATCAAATATGCTTAGAAAATTTAATGTCGAATTTTTTAATCGAACAGATAGATTAAAAAAAGATAAATACAAAATATCAATTTAATACTTATTGTACGGTCCTTTTGCTTAAATAATTGCATTAATCCTCCTAGGTATACAGATTAACCACCACGATACCCGAATATACTGTCCGACCTCAAGACACTCTATACCATTCTTCACACAACTCTCTAATCACCTCTGGAATATGTATTAACCCCGTGATTTCATAAAAAAAATTAATCCTGTTGAATAATAAAATATTTCTTAGTAATGAAACACAAGTGATCACTTGAAACATCGGCCTGCAGGTGACCCAGGCCAGGTCCGGCTTCGGTTTGGAAAAGCCGCTTTCCCACAGTCCGGCCCGGTCGTCCCTGAAAAAGCTTGGGTCAGTCCGGTCGTACTCGAAGCCGGACGGACTGGCCGCTTGGGATCACTGGCTTTTAATCTTACTCGGAGTGTTGGTAGTGGAAGCCATTCACCGCTATATCTTAAAAAAGGACCACTAGCTGGTGTTTCGCTGTCCACAAGTGCCAGAAATACTTGTACTGGATATGTTTCCTCTGGAATATCCAACCGGTCCTCAGGTGCCCCCGACTTTAGAGGTGAGGGGAGGTGGGGGAAAGAATTGTAGGAAAAAAAAGAAATCAACACGGAGTGTGCAAAGAGTGTTTTTCACAACCAGCAACAACTATAAACCCAAATATGATGGAAATTTCAAGCCATACCGACTTATGCGAGTACAGTAGAAATAACCTCCTGCCAACACTAAATTCTAGATTAGAAATTAAAACTGACAAATTCTGACTCGGCTACACAGGGACATCAGTACAGAGGCGCAGAGGTTCCGACCGGTGTGCAACAGATATGTGCATTCCCACCGCGCACGACCCCCTTTGGCCAAAGGAAAATATTTATGGTGAGTTAACTAGGCAAGTGTAGTCAGGAAGGGGAGAAAGGAGGGCATTTAGCACAAGGCGGAATTTTAAACGACAGGTGGAGACTAGGCGGGGGCGAGAGGAGGGAGGCAACGGTGGGAATAGGTATGTTTATGGAGCTGCTGCAGCACTTGCGGACATGACACAAAGGTTAACGGTATTCGGGGGTGCTAAGGAGGGAAATGCCTCTTTGGCCTTGGGCTGTGCTAGGGGGGGGAGCTGCTGGATGCTGTAGTAACGCTATCACTCCCGCATGGCCACGCTCGAGAGCCCACCAGGGTGGTGTTTGGCCGCCCACATGTGATTTGTTGGGATTGACATCTTGCCGTCCGAGTAGTATTTTCACCACTTTCTCATCCGTGCTTAGCAGCGCAACAGAGCGGTGTTTGGCCGTCGTTATTAGGTTTGTTGGGACTAACATCATCCCGCCCAAGCAGTATGCTCACCACTTCCCAGCGCCTGCTCTCAACAGCCCAACGGAGTGGTGTTCGGCCGCATTTGTCTTGTTTGTCGGGGTTGATCTTGTGCTGTCCAAGCAGTATTTTCACCACTCCCTCCTGTGCACTCTCAGCAGCATAGCTCAGTAGTGTTCGGCCGTAATCATCTAGTTTGTCTAGGATGACGTCGTCCAGTCCCAGTAGCATTTTCACCACTCCCTGTTGCCCGCTGCAGTCAGCAAAAGCGAGTGGCATTCCGTCGTCGTTATTTGGTTTGCCGGGGTAAACATTGTCCCGTCAGAGTTGCATTCTCACCACTTCCTCGCGCCCATTCTTAATAGCATATCAGAGTGGTGTTTTAATCGACCTGTTAAAGGGGTTGATATTATTACTAGAAGATTGCGACATTTTCGGTTTTTTGCTGCGTAGGGCGGTGTAGAAGATGGATGAAAGAGTCGGTTGGCGACGAGTAGATTACTCGAAGTCCTGGGGCTCGATGAAAAGTGAGTGGTTTTGTGTGACCTCTTGGACACCGAGGGATTTTCCAATCAATCTCTCCCAAATTTGTGCCAACAGCCTGCTTGCCCTTACTGCATTGGTGGTACGAGATGCCACACCACTTGCCGTTACAATCGAGTATCCCACAAATCTTGCGGCGATGAACGAACATTCTCGAACACCTGTCGTGCGGCCCAGTTTGCCGGTACCCGGATACCCGAGGGTCCAATATTTTCTGCTAATCAGACAACCCAAGATAGTAAAATAAATCCCTGGTGAACAAATCTGAAAGGATAAGAACTGTCATGTGGATGGCACCCTCAATGCAGCCGTGTCGGTAATGTTCTCAAAGCACCCTAGGAACGGTACCTAACAATAAGCTAGAGCAGGGCCCTTTCGGATAACTGTTCTCGGATATAGCTCTAAGGATAAGGTAAATATTTATTACGATTTGTTTCTCATTGGGTGATAGAAGGAGAGGAGAATTGAAACATTTCCATTGGTCAGTAGTACGTGGAGGGGTATGGGGACTTTGTGCACTGTATATGGCTGTATGCTGCGCTCCAAACTGTGGGCAATACAGGTACTACTATTACTAGTACTGTATGCGCAAAAATAAAGATATATCTCAGCTTCAGTTTGTTGGTACACACTATGACACTCGAGCCCGATAATCTCCAAGCAGGTAGCTTAGTTATCACCACTCTTTTGCACGTGTCTTTTATAGCGCGGTCATATACCATCACTTGTCTCAGCCAGGATTTACACGGTAAATTTACATGGCATACGAAACAATACAGTACGGTAACTTGCCATCAGCTGAGAGGGCACCGCTAGCGGGCGATGTATGAAGAACCACCTACCTTTAGATCTCCATGGAGATGTGGGGGTCTCGCACGTCTTTTATGCGAGGAAAAGATAATCCAATTCAGTTTCCTAAATGTGGCATGAGAAAATCGTGGGTCCAAGTTGGCTCCTCCATAGCAGTATCCATCTACACAAAATGCTTCTCACGCGCTACCCAAGTCTCACCTTCATCTCTTGTATCAGACGGTTCTCTGATCTTCGGAGAGTTACGATCAAAATCCGCTCATTATTGGGACACTTATCATAATTTATCGCGAATCTCTGCAACACGGACTCGAATGGTGTTGGTTCGGCTACCCGGCATGTGGTTAGGCGGATATGCGGATATGCCGGCATACGGATATACAACTTAGAGATATACAGTTATAGGGCATATTTCTTTATAGTTTACAGCGATTAGGCATTTGGCATTAGGTTGTTCTTTTCACATCCTATACCGGTAGGCATAGAGTAGATGTTCTATGGTTCCTTTCATACCCTATGTTACTAGGCATACGGGCGCTGGCACACAGGCGGGTATAAGCTCCAGGGATCACGAAGGATCACAGGATATTAGGATGGTTCTAGATTTCTTGAGATCGATATGGATTAGCATTTGTCCGCTTAGTGTTTTTTTTCTTCTTAAAAGTTCACGGAGTTTCGGGAGTGTTTTGTTGTTGTTTAGACGGAGATATATATATTTCCCGGCATGTTTTTAGTTAGAGGCAAAGGAGAGCGAACCAGACCACCATTCCTCCATCCCCCACTCTTGCACTTAGAGCCTATTGCGATCGCACTTTTGTTCCTCCCTTCTCTCATGCTTTCCATAGATTCTATCATATGGCACTAGGCACTATCACTTGGCATCAAATCCTGTAGTGTGAGATACCGTTGTTTTTCAGCAACAGGGTTTATAGACACCCGTTTGGACACTTGGCTTTAACGATATGACAACGAAAGAGGATTGTAGCATGAAGGGCTTATATGAATATATCTAACCGGAGGAGTATTCTCGCAGATAAAAGAAGGAAGGAAAAATAGATAGGGGGAATAACGACCTATATAAAATTGAGTACAGAAAACTGGAGAGCGAGCGATGGAATCGATGATGGATAAAAAACAACTAGAAAAAAGAAAAAAGGCTGCCTTTTCTCCTCCATTGACCCTACATATCCTGGCAGCATACTTCCAATGTATGCTTAACCCTTCATTACATTCTGCCGTGTCGAGCTCACATGTGTCGAGCTATTGCCGAAAACCCCAGTCCCTTCAATCCATTTGCTCCGGTTTCAAGTAGAGGATAAGAGAGTATGACCGAGGGTATGTCTGGCCGAGGCATTGCGAGCTGATAGGGGCGCTGCTTTCAAAAAAAGATGTCGCGAGTGAGATCTGATATGCAAGACTAGCTGTTATCAGAGCCAAGCATGCAGGGAAATGACATTCTGTGTGTTAGGGTCAGGCCTGTTGCACAAACTCCAGCAAAGAGTGGATATGCAGTGGACAGCCGAAAAAGATCCACGTCCCACAAGACATACCTGCGCTTTATATTTTTCTTTCTCTCTATAGGTATTTCTATACTAGTTGTAAACCGCTAGCACTACTTGTGGTATCAGTACTCAT
Source organism: Tuber brumale (assembly GCA_014065205.1). Classification (NCBI taxonomy): domain Eukaryota; kingdom Fungi; phylum Ascomycota; class Pezizomycetes; order Pezizales; family Tuberaceae; genus Tuber; species Tuber brumale. The sequence continues at coordinate 181,628 of JACCEG010000009.1, read as the reverse complement.
ATAAAATGCAGGAAACGACAGCTGTGAAAACTAGTCAAAGCGTCAGAGAGGTTGGAAAGGAAGTAACCCCATACTTGACAAATTGTAAAGTTCGCATCTTTCTCAGCATATACATTTCTGCCACGATACAGTAACGGGCCCTTGGGTACTAAAAACCAGTTTTACAGAGGATCATGCACAAGGCTGGTGTCCCTTGAATTTGTTTTGATACCCGAAAGAAACGATCCAAGAGAAATCCTGCACGCATGGAAAAGAACTTTTTTTAAAAAAAAAAAAATGTTTAGCTATGATACCATACTTAATTAGCGCTAGGCGGGAGCAATGGAATAGTCCTTTCAGCAACACTCTAGTAGTCCAGAGGTATGGCTAGCTAAAATTGTGCACCTTGTTTAACCAATGTCTATAGGAAGCCAACAGTCATGATAACCTCGTGATGTGGAATTCAAACGAAACACTATCCACCAGCCCTCGGGTAACTCTCTTCCTATACCTGTATCTCTCCTTCAATATTTCAAATCAATCAAAATCAACATAAATTTAGAATCGCTTTATGGCAGCCGGGTGTGCCAACTTCCTGTGGTATTGTACAGTGCTCTAGTCACGGGGTGCCACAGCGATAGTGATATTGGGGTATAAGAAACCCCTAGGTTTATGCATTAGAGCGGAAACCCGAATTAGAGAAATAAATAAATGAGAGAACCACAAACGTTCAAAGAGTACACGGTATTTTGCTTGCCGGCTCATTTGAGACACTGACAGTGCACAACCCTAACCCATCACCATGTGATACAACACGACGCCTCACCATCATATAGAAACCTACCAGGTTACTGAAACATCGGCTTTAAGACTACGAATTGCACTTTCAGAACAAAATTAACACTGGCAAACACCAAGATTTGTATATGAATCCTATGAGAAGCACAAAAAAGAAGGAAAAAGTTCTTATCCTAAAGGACGAAGTGGGAAGATAAGAAGACATAAATTAGATATGATAATTTAGTTATTCCCACACCGCATATTAAGGTAGCACTACGTGATAGTAGGAATCCTCTGGATCCTTCCTTGTCTATCTCTCCAATGGGGATATGTGGTTGTTTTTCCCAATAACTTGTTAAAGGTTGCCTATCCTGGTTTGTTTAAGCTACTGAGAATGGCCCAAGTCCTTGCTGTATTTCTTGACACATGAAATAATATAAAAAAAGAGGAACAAAACCTGCGGCCAAATGAAGAGAAATATTGGCTATTACTTTGCTCAAAAAGGTATTATAGCTTCTATGATATTATGTGTGGAGAAGAATGGAAAATTAAGGTTTTGGGGAGTCGAGCGGTAGTGTGAAGTTCGGGTTATGGATTATCCGGGCACCTCGAGGTACCAAAGGAACCAGCAATCATGATACTGTAGGACCTAGAAGACGACAATAAAAGTATGATAATTATGATAAAATAATATGATGCAAATTTCAAGTCACACCGGCTTATCTCAATACAATAGAAACAATCTCCCACAAACACCAAACTCCAGATTAGAAACAAAAGTTGGCGAGCCCTGATTCGACTGCATAAAAAACCCTGTAAAGAGGTTGATATGAGTATGTAATAGATATGTGCATTCTCATCGCATATGATATCCTTCGACCAAAGGAAAATATTTAGGCCAGGTGGGTTCGGCCAGGGTGCAGAAGAACGGAGGAAGGAGGGCGGTTACCACAGGGCGGCGTTTTGAACGGCGACAGGAGGCTAGGTGAGGGTGAGAAGAGGGTGGCAATGGCGGGGATATGTATGTTTATGTAGCTGTTAAAAGACAGCTAGGGCTCCGGAGCAAAATGACCACGGTCGCCGTACTCACAACCTATCACTCGGTTGAAACGAAACGCCAAGGCACTAGGCAACTATCAAAAGAGGGGTAGGGAAAAAAATTTCTTCACTCGCGCACTCTCTCTTAAACACACTCTTGCTCTCCTGAACTCACTCTGCTGCTCGCACACTTCTAACTAAACTGACCGGAAAACACAGCAGTATAAATAAACGACGAAAACAGATCCCCTATTTGCTCCACTACCTCCCACACATATCCATCATCTCCACCACCTGTTTGCGCCAGTTTTCCATTCCTCCGCACATTCCTATGCTAACAAAAGAACGAAAAAAACAGGAAAACAAACATTAAAACTCTCATGCTCGTATACGACCCGCTCCCATACCCGCACAGCTACCTTACCCGTGCCGCTCCCGTACCCATATCGCTCAACGACAGCGACAAACAGCGGATGAGAGAACGCCGGACAAAAGAACCGCGGACGGCAGACCACCGAACAAAGATAACAGCAACCAAAACGGCAAAACGGCTGTGAGAGAGGCGGGCGCATGAACGATAACAATGACAAACATATGGGAAGATAATAAACGGCAAAATTGCGAACGGGAAGACAACGAACGGCAAAGCGGTGAACGGGCAGGTGAATGGTCGTCGAGCATGTTCTGAACATGTCGAGTATGTTTGCAACATCTCGAACAGGTTCCGAGCATGTTGGGTGGACTATGAGCATGCCGAGCAGCTTTGGTTTCCAACAGTTGTTGCGGCCCTTGCGGACATGACACACAGATCATGCGTATTCGGAGGTGGTAAGGAAGGCGATGACTAACCTGCCTAAAGCTGTGCTAGGGGCGGCTGGAGGCTGTAGTAAAGCTATCACTCCCGTATGGCCACGCACGAGAACCCACCAGAGTGGTGTTCGACCGACCGCATCTGGTTTGTTGGGGTTGACATCTAGCCGTCCGAGTAGAATTTTTACCACTTCCTCGGATCCTCTCTTAGCAGCACAGTAGAGCGGTGTTCGGCCTTCGTTATCTGGTTTGTCGGGATTGACGTCGTCTCGTCCAAGTAGTATGCTCACCACTTCCCCGCACCCACTCTCAGCAGCAAAAAAGAGTGGTGTTCAGCCGTTATTATCTGGTTTCTCGGGGTTGACATCTTGCCACTCGAGCAGCATTTCCGCCACTCCCTCGTGCCCATTCTTGACAGCATACCAGAGTGGTCGGCGGGACAAGCTAAAAGAGTTGATACTATTACTGGGAGGCCGAGACATTTTTTGCTTTTTCGCTGCCTGGGATATTGTAGAAGGCAGATGATAGAATCGGTGGGCGATTGGAATTCCGAGGGGCTGAAGAAAAGCGCGGGTTCTTGTTTAACCTCTTGGATACAAGTGCCACAGGATCGCCGCGCAATCAATTTCTCCAAAATCTGTGGCAACATCATGCTTGTGCTAACAGCATTGGCACTATACGGTTCGCATAATTAGCCCAACATCGCTATTCAACGTCACGTGCTCCCTTGTCAATACTTGACTACCAAAACCACAACTAAAAAAATATTTAAAAATCATAATACGTAGTCCTAATTAATATCTTATAAAGATAGAGTGGGCTTGGGGAGTGAGGGGGAAGTGTTTTGATATTGTGCATACGAGTAGTCGAACATTGCTGCACCAAATGTTCTGTTTATTACGCTAACCTACAATAGTAACGTACAGTCGCGGTAAGAAAGTAACGGGACACTAGAGGAAAAAGTATGTTTTTCTTCACTCCAGGTTTATAAATGTCTCTCACAAAATTAACCAAATATTGATTTATAACTAGTACTTGGTTCGGGCACCATCCTTTTCAATCAAAGACTTAATCCTCCTCGGCATCCCATCAATCATGCCATAAATCTTACCCCAATCTAAGTGTTCCCATTCCCATTGAGCAACATTGACTACCTCCTCCTCAGTCCGTGGCTTTTGTCCCCTAAACCTTCTCTTAAGCCGTAGCTTTAACATATGCCAAACATTTTCCACCGGATTCATGTCTGGTGACTTCGCCGGCCAGTTTAACTTGGCCATATCGTGAGTTCGATAGTAGCCCATTGTCAATACCGAACGATGAACTCCATGACCATCTTCTGCGATCTGGTATCCTTTGCCCTGCCCCGGAAGTGACTGAAAAAAGGGAAATACATGGGGCTCGAGGACTTCGTGAACAAACTGTTAGCTATTAAGCCCTAGTCCATCATGAGGAGAAGTACGTTCGCTTGGTTTTCGGTGCCGAATATGAACGAGAGGGGTATGATACCCATAGGTGACTGCAGCATAGAAGCTTGTTGCAAATCGATTTGACTGCTGATGTTTGTCTTGATAGCGTGGCTGATTTCCGGTTCCAATCTTTCGTCGAACCCTTCTTGGGCCTCCTTGCTGACCACTACTTGAATAAGTAGTTTCATCCGTAAAAACACACTTCCTCCAGTCATTTCTCTTCCAGCTTTCCATCTCTCGTGCCCATTCTAATCTCTTTGCCTCATTTAAGGGAAAAAGCTCTTCCTCCTTTTGCGCAACAAATCTCCAGTAACCCTGAGCTCTTGCCTCGTTTCCAACCAAACGCTCACTTACACCTAAATCTAAGGTATGAGTGATATCCTCAACCGTGGCATCGGGATCACTTTCGATATGGTCGGCAATCTCTTGTTTGTTTGTATCGCTGAGTTTTGGTGGAGCTCCGGAGCGTGGTGCATCCTCCACATCATTCTTCTCCCTCCATTGCTTCACCATTCTCTGAACTGAACTTTTTCTGTAACCCATTTCTTGTTCAATCCGACGATATGAGTACCCATCTAAATGCATTTGGATTGCCTGTAGTCGCTCCTCTTCAGTTGCTTCACGCCGCTTGCCATTATCGTTTCTGCGAGGCATTTTTGTAGGTTGGATTACTGTTGTTTCTCCAAAGCTCATGATCGAGAACCTATTATGTCATTGCGATATTATGGTTGCAACCACACTACAATCCCCCCGGCTCTCTCCGATTTATTTCCGCTAGTGTCCCGTTACTTTCTTACCGCGACTGTACCACATTCCACAACCCTTTGAGAAATATCCTGCTGCCAGTTCTATCTCCTTGAATGGTGCGAGAAGAGGAAAACGTTATGCCGCTGAGGTCACGTCTGAGAGCGATATCTACAGTAAGCGGGTGCTTCAGTATTCTTCAGTGATGGCCTGCATTGGTACGATCATATGCCGGTGGCCAATATTAGATATGATCTCAAGTTTTCACATCTGTGAACTTGTGGTAATAAACAAATATTGTTTACTCACCTGTGTCTCGCGCACTGATCCTAGCGGAATACCGGTAATATTCTCAACTGTGACACCGTCGCGCCAGTCGAGGCAATCGCACAAATCTTGCATCGCGATGAACAAGCACCCCCGAGCGCCTACCGTGAGGCCCAGCTTGCCTGGATAATTTAGGATTCAAGATTTCCTACTAAGCTAACAACCCGAGACAGCGGAATACCGGTACTGCTAGTAAACCTTGGTTTTCAAAACCCGCGTATTATCTTCTGATTCCGGTCACACGGGCTCTAAAAGTACAGAATGTGGAGGAAAAAAACATCGAACCCACACAGCAATTTCCTAACCATCTACCAGTAAACGCTCTATAGGCACGGGCCACAGGGGGGGGGCAGACAGCAGAAGGGCGGCAAGGCGAGGGGGCGTAGGGGATGGGTGAGGCGTGGAGGGAGGGAGGATGCAAAATAACAAATAAAAATGTAAGATAAAAACTGCAAGATCAAAAAAGGATGTTTACAGTTCCCGCATGGGCTAATAATTATCAGCGGCACACCATGGAGCAGTTTCTCAGTGGAGCTCAGCACCGCCGGCACGGATTCGACAAGGGCAACAATTTCCGTTCACCTGCAATGCGGGTAGTCCGGAGATGCTTACGAGGCCCATAGCCAGCATGTATAGAGTCGCTACAGATAAGGACCATCTTCGTCACTAGTGTATAAGAAGCGGGAGTTCTGAGTTACGACAAACAAGGCACCGCATCGCCATTTCCCAGCTCTTCGACTCCCCGAACCTCGAAAGAAATCCTAGGATTATGTTTACCGAACATGGGGTCCATCGCTGGTGCGGGCAATCTGGGGTATCGCCGTCGATGAGCGCATCGGAAACTCTATTGTGGTTGGGGGAACAGCGCTCCTCGTTCGCGGGTCGGGTATTATCACACACTACACTGATCTGGCCCTGCCGCCGATTCCTTGGGCAGGTTCCGGAGGGTGACCCGGAATGATAGGCTATTTGCAGAGACAATAGCAGAAATGTGGGAGTATAACTCCTCCTATGACTTCATAGTTAGGGTGGATTTCCTGAGCAAGCCGGGAGGGGGCGGATATATGCACGAGTACAAGGCTTATCCCCTCGTTGACGGGGGGCCCAGTAGTTACATTGGCCGACCCGGCGATCGGCAAAGGAACCACCTGGGTGGACCGTGGCCGCTCCAAAAGCTTTGATAGTCTTGAATACGTGGTGCAGAAAATGACTCGCAATTAGTTGAATTTAGGGGGATTGGATAGTGGTGGAAGGGACCGCTTGTATGGTACTATGGTCCATTTTGCACGGTGGGAAAGGGGAGGAGGCTCCTCAGGCAATTGGAGCTCTAGAGTAGAGCAGGTTAGACCCGGTTCTCAGCTGCTAAACCATTTTCAGACCTGTGTGAAATGTGTGCCTGTGCGATGATTACCCTGGTCTCTTCGTCTTCCCAATTTATATTGTCCCGAGAATGGAGGAGATAATAATCGTCGACACCCAATATAGTGAACGCAACTTAGCCCTCTCTATGTTGCCACACATGTATCCAGTCCTCCAACAACTCAATCATAGCAAAGAGATGACCAGTATGAATACCGCCCTCTGTCAACCACCAAAGCCAAGCAAAGAAATAAGGACTAGCATTGCGGAACCGGATGCTCTAGAAATACACATAAGCACCTCCACAATTGGAATTGACGAAGAGGCACCACCCCAGATCATCAATCGATAACCTTCTAATACAATCTCACAAGTGTCGCAGGAGGAAGGGAGCTTGTGGCTCGGGCTTTGAAAGAGAAGCATATCTCTGGGGCCTATTCATAGCCCCCCTCGTTCTTCATGTCGCTACTACCACTCCACAAAATAGTCTGTCAACAGTTTGGTATCATTGACTTTGTACAGAAGTTTATCCTGTTGGTGGGGCGGGTCAAGGGCAAGATATCTTGACAAATAGTCCAGTTGGATCGAGGAATATGACATGATTCATCATCCATGTAGCTCCGCCCCCCCATACAATTCAGACGTGAGTCTATAAATTCCGGGGTGCTTTGTATGAAGACGGGAAATGTAATCGGCTCAGTCCACACCAATTAAATGCTACCATCCGTGACAAGACAGGGCTTGACCCGGCGATCAGTATGGTTCGGGTGAAATTCAGACTCCACCAATGGGGGGGCTTAAGCTAAGGGAATGCGGGACTTGGATCTTCTTAGTGTCAATGGGAAGCCGGTAGTTCTCCTCGCTGCGGAGGCAAATATGCCACTAATCATTCAACCTCTTCAACCGTCAGACCGAGAGTTGATCCGTACGTTCAGCCCCGGTAATCAACCGTGGAATTCTTGCTGCATCGATATCTACCCATTCCCGGGCTTGGGTTAATGCCTGGCATGTAGATACCGCTTGGGAGGTTCTTACCAGAATATCTATTATCTATCGGGACAGCGTCAGCTATGGGAAGCAGATAAGCATGAGGGGGGGTAAGCCATGCATACACATCCTGGATGCACTGGAACTCCCATCCACGTTAATGCAGATTATCCAACCATCACAAAAGAGTCATCGCCGTTGCTTAGGACGGCAAAATGGCTTTCCAGGGAAGCAGCACTCTGTGACCACGCTTGGCCATCCGAGCTGTGAACTGTCCGCTTGGTAGTAGGAGAAAATAGGTTTCTGAATTTCGGTGACTCCAATTGATCTGGTGAATTGCGAGGGGTTGAAAGTAACAAAAGGCTACTGTACTAGGCCATTTTTCAAGTTATCTTGATGGAAAAATATGAATTACTGTACCTGACCCTTGGGTAAATGAAAGGGGGAAAGTGAGATACCAGTAGATGGGCACATCATTGTATCTGCTGCGAGACCATTCCCAACATCAACCTCGGTGGGCTTGAGTCCAGTCTTATTCATAAAATTACTCCCATCTATTGACCGATTCTCAACATCTACTTTTACAGCTGCCTCTCCATCCTTCCTACTTGAAGATATGAACGCGTGGCACAGTTGTACTGTCGATCCCCTCTGTGGGGTTGCAGCAGGGCTGAGTGAAGCGCAAGAAATGCGAGGTATCGAACAACCTCGGCGGCCACCGTCCTGGAGCAAGAGTTAGAGGATTGTGGAATGTCCCGCAGGGATGTGGCTATCAGAGGGCAGAGGCAGAAAGGTAAAAGTCTGGGAAGAGTTAAAAACTACAGGTGGTGGTGGCGCCCGGAAAGGTTTCTTGAAGTTGTGAAGTGCACACCAGGGTTAGGTTTCCTTGGCGCCTTGGCACTAGGTTTTGTATAAATAAAGCCACCTCAATTGTTAAACATATCCGTTACACTACATCAAGGAAGAGAGACTACCGACAACCGACGAAAGAACATTTATCTGACCGGAGCAACATTTATCTGACCAGAGCAACATTTATCTGACCAGAGCAACATTTGTCTGACCAGAGCAACATTACCGCTCACTATGCCATGGTCACCTAAGATCATTAAGTTGTTCGAGATCACTGAGTGCCCTGGCATGAAAGACGAATCACATTTCTACGGATCATACAATGCTCTTCTCACTTACTTGTTTTCCTGGGAAAGGTTATATTGTGGCTCCCAAATATAAGTGTCCACAGCAATCTCGCTCCATTGATTTTGCCACAATTTTTATCATTAGCCACAATGAACGCCCCGCGCCCTTTATAGAAATAAAGGCATCAAGCCATATTCAGCAAAATCTCCACAAGCGGGAACACTAACTGTCAAATGCGTGAATGAATTCAGAGTCTTTTTGATAGTGTCAAAATAGATACACTATATGGATTCAGTGCTCTAGGAATGAGACTTTGTGTGTATACCATAAAGCGTGGAAGTGGAGAGATGGATCCTCCAGGAATTGTCGAAGATCCTCTGCGGGTTGCAGATATTGCGCCCATGGAACGTTGGAACATCAACCTTCTTGACCAGGAAGGAGAGGATTGTGTGCGTGAGATTGTAGCTCACATCAATCAAATGTGTCCGATATATGCATAGGTTGGTTTGCCAAATTGTTCAAAATTTCAAGGTATTCTACTAATTTTTTTTGAAGATTCCAGGAGCAATCATAGTGTGTAATGTTTCCTGCACTTGGGGATGGGCTTAGGAGATGGGCGGGATGGGTGGGGAAAGGGAGGTGTGTGGTTGTTTTCGCTGGGTATCCTATGGGGGCCAGTGTTCTCAGCCGTCCAGGGCCCCCGTAGGGCCCGGCGGGGGGGCTGCCAAGACCCCCGGACGAGACGGGACCGCAAAATGTAGTCCGTCCGCGTCTTTAAACCCCCATGACGTCCGTAATTAGCAAGGACGACGAGCCCCACGATCTAAGACAACTTCTGGTCGGGAATGGTGGGGGACGGTGGGGGACGGCAGGGGATGGTAGGGGACGGTAGGGGACGGTGGGTGACGGCAGGTGGCGGTGGGTGACTGTAGGTGACTGCCGGGTACTATCAAATAAATCCTATCCACGCCATATCCTCACACCCTCTTAGAATAATTATGAGTTCGCCAAATAATGTGGCGATATAGTGAAGGATAACAGTAGAAGATAAATAGGGGAATAAACTTTCCTCATGGTAGAATTATCAGGGCGTAATTGATCACTTTTCTCCTTATCCAATACCTTGATTACCATTACTTCTACTCTCTCTTTGCTCTACTATCTTTAGTATTCAATCCCAGTCTCGGCTGCCATGTCGCTTGAAGATTAAACCTCAGTCTCTCAGGAAACAATTTGGTATTTTGTTATTGATATCATTGCTGGACTTACAAATGCTGGTGGTCTCACAACAATTTCTGCGCATAACATTGACGGTAGTCGCGGAAGTAGCCCAGGCAGCGCACTAAGCAAGGACCATATATCTGAATTGTAGTTCTATTATTTTCTGATATATATTCTAAACTCTACCTCTATGATAATTGTTCTGGTCTACTTGATACTAGGAAAGGAAACTAGCCTCTGCAGGGTGAGACATTGTTGGCGGGGGCCGCACGGGGGCAATGGTCCTCTGCTCTAACTTGTCGGGGAAGTTCAAGAAAAGATGGGACGGGATGACACAATGTCGTCCGTCCTGGTCCTTCATTCTTGCTTGTCGGGCATGTTCACAAAATGACCGGACGGGATGACAAAAAGTCGTCCGTCCTGGTCCTGACTCAGGACGGACGGACTGCCCCATTGCGAACACTGAGGGGGGCTCTTGGGGGAGTTTAGTTGCAGTGCACAGAGTGAAAGGGAACCGCAGTTTAATGTAGAATTCGACAGTCACTCCCCGTTGCTACGTGGTGTTTAGCTGTTCACGTCGGCATAGCCCAGGTGTAGTTTTTGTATCTTAAGGGTAGGCTTGTCATTATCCACTTAATAGTGCAATATCGAATTTGCTCGGTACAAGGGTATGAGGCTCGGGTGGGGGGTAACTTTGATTTGTCCACCATGTACTTAGCAGAGCTCCATTGTTTCCCTTTCCCTCAGAATCTTTCTTCTGTGCCTACATCGAACCACAAACACGCACTCTCCTTTCTGATCATTCTCCACCTTCCATTGAGCCCACGCAAGTTCCCATCAATACTGGCTGACCACTCCACCAGGGCTGCAACGATTTGCAATCATGGGTGGGGGACTCTGGGGTTTAAGGCACCCTCTATAGTTTAATACATCATAATATCATACAATCAGTGATCCCAAGCGGCCAGTCCGGTCAGTCGGGCCTTGGTTTTGAAAAGCCAGGGTCAGTCCGGTCGAAATTCTGAGCGGCCGCCAAAGCCCGGCGGCGCCCAGGCAACTGCCAGGTCGAGTCTTGGCGCAACCCAGGTCAAAGCCTGCAGGTGCCCAGGCAAAGCCGCCAGATGCCCAGGTAATCCGAAGATATCTATTAATGGCCCGCAGGCTTTCCATTTTTAATCACTCGGAATAGGATAATAGGAGCAACATGCCTCTAGTGCTACATTGGAAGTTGGTTGGCTAAAGAGACCGGGTTGTATGGCGGCTCCTCCGGTATGATATCATAATATTATATGGTAGTATTGACTGGGGTGAAAATGGTTGTAATGATACCGGTACCAGTATTACAGTATAATGGCGTTACAAACCGTACTACCGTAAAAACTCTAAACTCAACATCGGAGATCTCAACAGAAGTCACTGTCTAAAGCGCAATGGGCGATAGGCCTAACAGAGTAGGTTAACAAAATTACGAATACCACTTAATGAGATCCAACAAGCTCAGCCTCCCCAAGCTGTACTCTGTCTGGATAACACTATTCCTTCTCAGGCTACTTTGTCTCGGATTGCGAAGGCTGGGGGCAAGATTGCCGATGGTGGATTTAGCGAGTTTTTACGGTATAATCTTAGTTATCGCAGATCTAATTCCAGAACTGTCGAGTAACTTTCCTCCACCACCAACCGAATACACCATGCTCAAGACGATGATTTGTTTGTTTCAGAACTCCTGCAGTTTTGGAATGCCCTGTTTACTTACTGCATGTTATAACATTTTTCAGCATAGGAATCCCCTCTTGATACTTGCCGGAGGTTTCGGAGGCCACGTCATAGTGATCATGGACTGGAGACGAACCCATTATGCTGATGTGGCAGAAAAAGAACGCCGGGCAAACCTTTTACGATGCCCAACTCACGGGAAAGCATAAGCCAGCCAGGGACAACTTTTTGCCCGTGCCACGTAAACAATCCTTTCACTTCGCGGAGGCGAGTAGCCCCCACAAATAGGGCTCCCAGACTCCGCCATATTCTGCTGTTTTCGGCGCGGTCGGAATGCCATTTATTGCGAGGCGGTTGTGCTGGTTGCGGTGGTCGTGGTCTTGGTATTTTTCGTGTTTCTTTAATTGTTTTCGGAGTGGTAGAGTTAGAGAGATTGGGGGTTTATGGTTTGCTCTGTGATGTCAAGGTCTCGCCCCCATGGCCGTAAGGTGAAAAAGCTCCCGAATACGGCACTTTCAGTTGGGTCGCAGTGGCAGCGTTGTTTATAAAAACCCTGTAGACCTTGCACTAGCATGTACTGTAAACTTACTCGAGTACAGACAGTTTTTCGGTAAACCCACTTTGCTGCCGGGGGGCGAACTTTAACCCACCCACCGCCAACCGCAGGAGATACAGTGTGGGTGGATCATAATATAGTAGATAAGAAAAAAGGTGAAAGCTCCCTTCAATTGTTTTTACCTGTACAAAAACATGCCTCTAGCCTCGTACTTTAAAATACTCCCGTTTGTCAACCGCCCCATTTTGCGGCGAGCACAGTACAGTACGGTTGAGACTGTACTCGAAATTGCCTGACGTTTGGAAACACCACCATTGAATGCCACCAAACTCTTGAGGCTCCGGCCGACTTCATACCCCGCTGCAATAGCAGCTCTATTTGCGAACGTCAGGCAATTAAGGGTACAAAATTTAATGGTGCCGCAAATAAAGGATAGCTTGCTTTTTTCACCTACCCTATCCCCCAGGAAACTACGCCTTCACAATCTATACACACACAACGCCTCTACCACCCCCGACCTCGCCTACCATAGCCCCCTCCATCACTTACCAACTTCACACAGAGTACAAATATTGCCGCCGAAGTAATCCACAGTCCGGAATCAAGAGGGCTCAAAGGTTTGTGCACACCGATACTCTTTCAATGTTTTCTCAATGGTGATACAACAACAGCGAACCAACCCGCTGGCTGGATGCTGGAAGAGTATGTTCTATTCACGGAACAACCACAAGCTAAAAGGCTCCAAGCAGTTGTGTCCAACATCTATAAGCTTGAGGTTCACTCTTCCAAGACTGAACACATCAACAATATCCTCACCGTGACCGCAAGATTAGCTTTACGAAATATGCCGACATTTCGCACATCACAGGTGTATCCTATGGAAGAAGTCACACAGGTCGCGAGAGCCCTTCCGGCGTAACGAAGAGCGGCGGCACAGGCAAATCTACACCAGGATCCACAGGTCCTCTCCCAGCGTGTTGCGACTTTTTGCCATCACTAAAAAGTAGTCACCAGCCATCACTCGATATTCCTAATCTGATCCAGTCTACATATCAATACCACAGATCCCGATGGAGGTAGGCCTAGTTTTTGCCAACCCCCTGCTGGCAGTACAGGCACCGCACCTTCTACTGGGGTACACTAAAAAAACTCGAAGTGGGGGGCTACACACTTTCCTTAGTTGTATGCCGGTTCGGCACTACTAAGTTAATAAATTTGATTGAACCTCCACAGCTTCTGCAAGGGTTGGTAATCTTGTGGACGGGTTTCAGTGTTACATATCTTGAAAGTGTTCCAAACCCAATAGATAATTTGATATCTGCAGGGTGAATGTAACCTTCAATCTCAAGATTGGCAGTGTTTCCGCTAGGCAGAGTGAGATGCGGGCAGCGAGAAAGTGCATCAAAAAAAAACCCCCTGTTTTCAGAAACCTATGACAATGGCTACTACCCAGATTACTGTAAACACGCGAATGAAAATAATAACTCACCGAACACCATTTATGTTGTATAACCAGGAACTATGAGACAAACAACCGGCAGTGATCCCGCCCATGATCGAAATCGAAGGGAGGCCCGAGGACCGCTCAATTCAGTATTGGTTTGGGCATACCTGTGCCGCTGTAACTACATGGCAAATAGACTCAAACTCGTGTTTGCCACGAGGCTTACAAGCTCTAAGGTTTGGCCCGAGCTTTGAACTCGAGCCCATCAAACCGACTTATTCCCCATTCCAAGCCAGGCTCGAGCCAAGTATGTTTTTCTCTTTCTCAATGTTTCTTTTCAAATCTCGTAAGAGGTGAGAAGGTTCATCCTTAGTACTGAAAAGTTGGCTGGGATTACGAGAAGGCGAGGATTGTGAAACTAATTTAGACACGGGGGAGGAATTCCAGGCTGAGGAGGTCGATCAAATCTTCCACAAAAATACAGCCCACGATTGATTTTCTATTAATGAAGAAGGTTTGTAACACCATGTCTGCAGGCGTAGGTACAATTTTCTTTTTCTATTTTTTATATATATTTTCCACTTTGGATGTCATTTTCTTGCCTAGGTTCTGCCATATAACCCCACCTTGCTAAGCGAGTCATACCTCATGTCGACTAACAAATCCAGGCTCGAGCCTATAATGGCAGGTCAGAACGCACGGTAAATCTGGAGTAGCTCCAGCCCAATCCCTTGCAAGCCAAGCTGGCTCGAGGAAAGAGCACTACTCAAGCGGCCGGATTGAAGTCAGAAGGCGCCACCGCACCGTTCGCTTAGCCATCTTCTGATTTCAATTCAGCCACTTGAGTACCGTAAAAACTCTTGAGATTCGCCGTCTCATGCACCTCTGTAATCTCCGGGTTATGCGTCAAAAAGCTCCTGAGAAGGATTAGCTTTTCCCGACATGATATAAGATCTGCCTATTGGATGTGTTGGATCTGATTAACTGGCATTCGCAAACAAGTAAACCTGTCAAACTAAACCTATCGTGGGCTGACGTGCTGGTTGCAGGGTTGCTTGATGCGGCGGATCTCAAGAGTTTTTACGATAGTAACTCGAACACACAGATACTGGCACCATGCCTGACAGCTCGAACTAGCACCGGAGTTTATTTCACAGTCGTTTACGAGTATTAAGTAGCCGATCGCTCCCCGCTTTGGGCTAGACTTTGTTGTATCGGAGGAAAGAACGGTTAATATATTTAGACATGCTGCCGTTATTAGTACCTATCATGGTACCAAAAGCCCGAATAATTTATCAATTGACAAGTATGATATACATGCTGCCAGCGGTTCTGTGGATGGGGCTCATGTATCTGGCTTCTTGCGTTTCATTCTATGGATTGTGCTGCTGATCCATCATCGCTTAAGGGTTTTCAGTCTCGTAGTCAACAGCATAGTATCGGTACACGAGTACTATACCTCACTCATCGTACCGGTAGATTGGATGATCCTGCAGTACTCGAGTATACAGGAGGTTCCACAACAAAACCCCGCTTCCTGCATGCTCTAGAATTCGAGTAGCCAGCTGACTCCACCATCTACTACCTCCCACAATATCCTACGCAGCAAATAAACAGAAAATGTCCCAACTTTTCAATAATAATATCAACTCTTTTTTAACGGGCCCCACCGAACGCCGCTCTGGTATGCTACTCAGAATGGGCACAGGGAAGTGGTGGAAATGCTACTCGGACGGCAAGATATCAATGATGGCGAACGTTTGCAACGGGTACTTCGTAGTGAAAGGAGGAAAGCACTAGTGCAGAGGTAAGGGTGGATGTGTTCTACAGGTGGTCCATGACCGATTCGTTCTTGCTTAAGTACGGGAAGAGAAAACACACAACACCACTAGGGTAAACCCACACAACACGAAAAGAACAACCACGGTCATGACCGTTCCAGCTATACAACACCATGCTTTCCAACTACCAGCTGGGATTACATATCCATCAATCAAGCCCGACAAACCAGACGAGGGAGGTCAAACACCACTCTTTTGCGCCGCCGAGGGTGGACACGAGGAGGTGGTGAAGATGCTTCTCAGATAGGACGACGTCAACCCCAACACACTTGACGAATTTGGCCAAAAAACCACTCCAATCTGCTGCTCGGAGTGGGCGCAAGGGAGTGGTGAAAATACTACTCGCACGGGGCAACGCCAACCCTAACATATCAGATAACCGCGGCAATAAACCGCTCCACTATGCTATTTGGGGTGGGCACGGGGGAGTGACAAAGGCACTACCCGGACTCTGTTGAAGGTTATAGATGGATGTTGATTGATCAGGGTAGATTGTGGAACCTGCAGGTGTCTGGCGAAGAGTTCAGAGTTTTGATAGATCAGTTTGGAGGTTCACAGATTGATAGAGTATGTTCTCTAAACATGTCTTTCCTTTTTTATCACGGGAGTGTGCGAAACAGCAGCATGCACGGAGAGATGGATATAGGTGTGGTGACCGATGGAAGGATCAGGATGCATTGTTTATGCTTTACTTATACTGTTGTTTTTACCCTTAGTTTGGAGTAGTAACGAACGAACGAACGAAGTCATTTTACCTTACCTCTCACTCTTGTCCAAATATATATTTAGTCTTCTATCGACCGCTGCGCAACTAGTCATCAACTGTTATCCACAGTAATAGACTCAACGACATCAGTGCCGACAAACCAAATAACGACTGCCAAACACCACTCTGGTGTGCCGTTGGAGATGGGCACGAGGGAGTGGTGAAAAACCTGCTCGGACGAGCCGACGTCGACCCCAACAGACCAGATAATCAGGGCTGCACACCACTCAATTATTCCGCCCACGCTGGGCAGGAGGGGGCGGTGAAACACTACCTGGATGAGCAGATGTCGACCCCAACAGACCAGATAACTAGGGATGCACACCACTCTGGTCGGCCGCTAAGATCAGACATGCCCGAGCGGTGAAAATACTACTCGGGCGGGACTATGTCGGCTCCAAAAAACCAGATAAATACGGCCACAAACCACTTTATTGGGCTGCTAAGAATAGCCATTCGGGAGCGGTGGCACTGCTACAGTCCGCAGCATATGCCTCCCACAGCGCAGCCTAAGGCCCGGGAGGTATTCCCCCTCCTTACCTCTGCCGAGTACGAGCAACCCATCTACCATATCTGCAAGGACAGTAACAGCTCCACAAACATTTCTGCTGCCGCCGTTGCCTCCCTCCTCTCGCGCTCACCCCACCCCTCCTATAGTTTAAACGCCACACTCCGGTCACCGCCATCTATCCCTCCCTTCTGGAGTGAGCCTGCTACAGAAAACTAGCTCAAAACTATCTCTTTTGGTCGGAGGAAGTTATACAGCATCGGGATGCCCATATCTACCCCCCCCCCCCATACCTCTATATATATTTTCTTAGCCGAGTCAAGATTTTTCAGCTTCTGTTTATAATATAGAATTTGGAGTTCGTCGAATGTCATTTCTGTTACTGCATATCGAGATGAGTTTATGTCGCTTCAACTTTTCCGAGTAATATTATTTGCTCTTATTACCGTTTCCCATACATCTCCCTTGCGCACTGAGTATTTCCTTGTTTTTTTCCTCCAATCCCCACCTCCACCTGCTCTGCTATAGAGATCTAAGGGCAGTTTAGATAGCTGCGCAAGCCCAACGACACACCGATAGTGCGCCTCTCTCTCTCTCCAGATGCAAACCCTAATCAGATTGGATGGCACAGAACATGTTTGCATTATTAGTACCTATCATGAGACCGAAGCCGCCAATACTCGAGTATGATACTTTATCATTTCCCAATTCCTAGATATCCAGGCCCGGGTGTCTTACACACCCAATGTTAAATTATTGTCACTATAGGTTATAAAGATAAAAAAATATTATAATATTATGAAGTTCATTTTTATTAATCACATTTTGGTCAATCATTAAACATAATAGTCTGTGAGCTGGATTTGATGATAAAAATTTACAATAATTTATGTCAATGGTCTTTACAGCTTACATTTTACTATATCTTTTAATTGAATCGATTTATTGAATTTGAATCGATTTATTGAATTATTTGTGGACATTGGGTTCATTAATGTTCACTTGGTTGAATTGGTCAGGGGTACAAGGACCTTCCGGACACGACCGTACAGTACTTTATCCATGGCCAAGCATGCATACCCCCAGCCATAATACTGGGGATGTGGTTTGTTAGAATATACAGCTTCCTTTCCAGTGTTATGACTCATGTTGTGCCTTTGGTATGGAGCATAATACTATTGTTTATGGGGCACGTAAGGCTATATAAGGAGGACTTTCGCTCCTCAGTTAGAGAAGAGAATACGGTAGCGCAAGCTTGGAATAAAAATTTGAGTCTTAACTATATTCTTGCTTCTCACTACCAACTCTATCACAGAGCAGGTGTCAGAATACGATAATATTTCCATGGTTCAATTGCCCCACCTCGAGTGTTTTATTCTGTGGATTGAGGCTGCTGCTCTCTCGCTTAACCTTTTCTTTTTTTCAGCACTCAAGTGGCTGACCCGCTGTAGATCGGCTGACCCTGCGGTGTTCTGTTCCACAAAAAATCCCCGCTGTTCTTTACTCCCTAGAATTCTACTAGTCGGCTATCCCCATCACCTACCTTCCAAAATATCCTGAGCCTCAAACAAACAGAAAATGTCCCAATCTTTCAACAATAGTATCCGCCCTTCTAACGAGCCCCACGGAACGCCACTCTGGTATGCTGCTAAGAATGGGCACAAGGAGGTGGTAGAAATGTTACTCGAACGGCAAGATGTCAACCCCAATACAGCAGGTGGAGCCGGCAAAACACCACTCTTTTGTGCTGCTGAGGGTGGGCACGAGGAGGTGGTGAAGATGCTTCTCGGGCGGGACGACGTCGACCCCAACATACCAGATAATATAGACCAAACACCACTCTCTTGTGCCGGTGAGTGTGGGCACGAGGAGGTGGTAAAAATACTACTCGGACGGGGCGATGTCGACCCCAACGTGCCTGATTGCGACGGCAATACACCGCTCCATCGTGCTGCATGGAGCGGGTACGAGGGTGTGGTGAAAATACTACTCGGACGGGCCGACGTCGACCCCAACAAACCAGACCAGGAGGGGTTAACACCGCTCAGTTGTTCCATCCAGAGTAAGGAGGAGGGAATGGTGAAAATACTACTCGCACGCGACGATGTCAACCCCAACACATCAAACATGTATCGCCGAGCACCACTCCATTACGCCGCTCTCTCCGGGCTCGAGGGAGTGGTGAAAGCACTACTCAGACGCGCCGACGTGGACCCCAACGCACAGGCTACCTCCGGCGCAACACCGCTCCTATGGGCTGCTGAAGATGGCCACGCCCGAGTGGTAGAAATACTACTCGGACGGGCCGACGTCGACTCCAATCAACAAGATAACTACGGCAATACACCACTCTCTCAGGCTACTAAGATGGGCCATTCAGAAGTGGTGGCGCTACTACAGTCCCCGCCATCTGCCTCACGCAGCACAGCATAAGGCCAGGGAGGCATTCCACCTCCTTACCTCCCTCGAGTACGAACTACCCATCTACCATGTTTGCAAGGACAGAAACAGCTCGATGAACATTTCTACTGCCGCCGCCGCCGCCGCCTCCCTCCTCCTACCCGCGCCCAGCCTCCTCCTGTAGTTTAATTGCCACGCTCTGGTCATCGCCGTCATTCCCCCCCCCTCTGAAGTATGCCCGCGACAGAAAATCAGGACCAACTCTCTCTTTTTGTCGGAGGATGGGGATACCCGTATAGAGATTTTCTTATGTAATCGAGTCAATATTTGTCAGTTTCTGTTCATATTCTAGAGTTTGACGTTGGTAGGAGGTCATTTCTGCTATCAGTATATCGAGATGAGGTTTTATGGCCTGAAACCTTCCTCATATTACCATCTACTCTTTTTGCCATCGTCCAATTTTAAATCCCCTTGCACATTTATTATTAATTTGGCTTTCTCTATAACCACTACCCTTTTTGCTCCACTCTAAAGCAGAGACCCGAGAGTTGTTTGGATAATTCGGCGAGCCCAATCAACCCGGTTCTCTGTCTTCCCTCCTTCGATTCATATGATTTGTCAGATTTGGCGGAATATTATTACGGTGATGGTAGAACGTGGCCGACAAAAAAAAATAACTTAGGCTACTTGTATCACAATCACAGCCTACCGGTATGGATTCAGTCAGCCTGATCAGGGGGGGGGGGGAGGGTTACCTTACAGTTACCATATTACACCTTTCAAAGTTTAATACTCTAGCCCCATTGGCCAGGTCGCCATTGGGTAAGCGAAGCCATGCCTTTTTTTATGAGCCTACGGAGGTACCGGTATAGCTCCAAAGTTTTGTACAGTATATTTCACTAGTGCCGGATGTTTGGCCAGCATGGGTAAAAACGATCCTCGTGCTAGCTACAGTCGCACCTCGCTATCCTGGACGGCTAAAATTCGAAAAATCTGTCCGGCACAGCGAGGGATCCGGGACAACGGCTAAAGGTTTTGGTGGAAAGAAATTCAGAGTTCACAGAGACTCGTACGAGGCAGCGAGGTATCCGGATTATCGAGATCCGGGACAGCGAGGTGTCACTGTACTCTTCCAAGGCAAGAAAGTATCCGGAAATAGGGATTCTTAAAACGTATGGCAGATGATCCGTGCGTAATACAAAACCAGAACTCGTATTTTCGGATACCGGTACGAGTACTGCTTGCCTGGGACGAGAATCATACCGGTACCGGTACTCGAGTACTAACCGTGCCAAGGTTGTGGCGGCGGCTCCGCCACAACCCCCGATTGCTCGCTTGCTCGCAACCTGGGGCACTGTCAAGAGAGTGCCTCACAGCTCAACGATAGTCACAGCTCAACGATAGATTTATGCTTACGTATCATAATCCAAATAAAATTCCCACGACACGAAAATAAAAGTTGGAAAAGAGAGGAAAAAAATAGAAGACTTATTTGCAAAGACTTAGAACAATGTATGGGAAAGTCAGAAGGGTGTTTAAAGCATCAGGGGATGTTTAGTAGTGGTTTGTAATTCTTAAATTCACACTATCGTTGAGCTGTGAGGCACTCCCTTGAGAGTGCCCCAGGTTACGAGCAAGCGAGCGACCTTGGCACGGTCAGTACTATGCCGCACAGCCCACCGGGGGCACGACGAAACTGGGTGAGCGACTAACAGGGATCAACTGGCAATTTGACCATAAAATACCCCTGTCCATCACCAGTCCAGCTTCGTCCTACCTTCAGTGAAACTCTACTAATGCGGAAGTATTGGCACAAATTTGTGACAGATTTAGCGGTAACTTACAATGTTGGACGATCCTGTGGTATCCATGTTACACAAACCCCTGCATTTCCTCAGGCCCCCGGAATTCCAATAGCCGACCGACTCTATCACCCATCTTCTTCCATATCCTAAGCGGCAAAAGACAGAAAATGTCTGAATATTCCAATGATAGCTTCGGCTCTTTTATCACGCCCCACGCCCACGGAACACCACTCTGGTATGCTGCTAAGAATGGGCACGAGGAAGTGGTGAAAATACTGCTCGGGCGACGGGATGTCAACCCCAACAAACCAGGTTCGGACGGCCGCACACCACTCTGTTGTGCTATTGAGGGTGGGCACGAGGAAATGGTGGACGCACTACTTGGACGGGACGAAGTCAACCCCAGTGAACCAGACCAGTTTGGCCTAACACCACTCCATTTTGCTGCCACGAACGGGCGTAAGGGAGTGGTGGAAATACTCCTTAGACGGGCCGAGGTCAACCCTGACAAACAAGATAACGACGGCGAAACACCACTCTGGTGGGCTGCTTTCTGTGGGCACGAAGGAGTGGTAAAGATACTACTTGGACGGGACGACGTCAACCCCGACAAACCAGACAAGAGTGGCCGAACACCACTTAGTTGTGCTGCTGAATTCGGGTATGAGGAAGTGGTGAAAATGCTACTCGGGCGGGACGATGTCAGCCTGGACAAGCCAAGTAATGACGGCCAAACACCACTCCTTTATGCTGCTTGGAGCGGGCAGGAGAGAGTGGTGAAAATTCTGCTCGGACAGGACGAGGTCAACCCCGACAAACCAGACAACCACGGCCGAACACCGCTTAGTTACGCTGCTGGGAGTGGGTACGAGGGTGTGGTGAAATTACTACTCGGACGGCCGGAAGTCGACCCCAACAAACCAGATGAGCGCGGCCGAACACCGCTCCTTTGTGCTGTTGAGAGTGCGTGCGGAGAAGTGGTGGGCATACTGCTTGGACGGGAAGACGTCAGCCCTGAAAAACCAGACAACACCGGTCAAACACCACTCTGTTGTGCTGCTAAGAAAGGATATGGGGGAGTGGTAAAAATGCTACTCGGACGGCAAGATGTCAACCCCAACAAACCAGATGGGAGTGGCCTAACACCACTCTCGTGGGCTCAACAGCGTCGCCATGCAGGAGTGAGAGCGCTACTACAGCCTCTAGCACCTCCCATCCCTGGCCGCACCCTAAGGCCGAGGAGGTATCGCCCCGCTTAGTACCCGCGGATACGGATATCCCATGTGTCATGTCCGCAAGGACCGGAACAGTTCCATAAACATATCCATCCCCGCCATTACCTCCCTCCTGTCCGCACTCAGTCTCCTCCAGCCATTCAAAATACTTGTTTGTGTTAATTGTCCTCCTCCTTCCCCTTCTTGAGTATGCTGGCCAAACTATCTTAGCTTAAATATTTTCCTTTGGTCACAGGAAGTTACACCCGATGGGAATGCACTCATCTATTTCATACCCGTCCAAACCTGTATACTGATTTTCTTATTCTCAATCAGGATATGTCACATTCTGTTTCCAATCCGGAGTTCGAGGTTTGTGGGAAGTTATTTGTGCTGTATTGGGATAAGTTAGTATGGCTTGAAATTTCCATCATATTTGCGTTTATAGTTGTTTCTGGTTGTGAATTCCCTTGGCACATTTCGCGTCCTACAATTCCTTTTTTTCCCTCCCTTTACCTCTGAAGTAGGGGACGAGTGATGGTATATGCCAGAGTTATAAAATGCAGGTGGGGGGAGTGGTGATAACTAAGCCACCCACTTGGGGGTAATAGAGCACAAGAGTAGTAGTGGGTATGAAAAAATTGAAGCAGGGTTAAGTTATTTTCTTTTTCTTTTCTCGCACATACGGTACTAATCATACTAGTACTAGTATTGATGGGTATTGTTGCTGGGGTTCTGTGGGAGCATTGCGGACGCGGCTGCACTGAGAGCGTTGTTAACATTACAATTCCTTTGAAAGTTGCCCACCGGTGATTTATATTCTGCTCTCTCGGGTTGTTAGCTTAGTGGAAAATCTCGGATCCTGGATTGCCCAGGTAGGCTTGGCCACACGGTGGGCGTTCGAGGGTATTCGTTCCTCGCCGTGCAAGGTTTGTGTGACAATTGGTAGACCATCCCGCTAGTGCGACAGCGGAAAATATTATGCCGCCAAGAGCAGTTCCAGAGAAACATGTTTATAAGCAATATTGGTTACCAGTAATTGCCACAAATGCGCAGATGTGCAAGCTTGAGACTACAGCCACACCTCGCTGTCCCGGATCTCGATAATCCGGATACCTCGCTGTCTCATATGAATCTCTGTGAACTCTGAATATCTTTCCACCAAAGCCTGACCCGTTGTCCCGGATCCCTCGCTGTGCCGGACGGATTCTTTAGATTTTGGCTGTCCGGGATAGCGAGGTGCGACTGTATGGTACCGGTAGGGATGGCACAAGCCGGGTGTTGCCACAAATTTAGAGGAGATTGATTGGAAGGTCCTGTGGTACCAAAGAGGTCACACAAAAACCCCTTTCCTTCACCCTAGAATTCCAATAGCCGACCGATTCTATCATCTGTTTTCGACAATATCCCAAGCAGCAAGAAGCGGAAAATGTCACAATCTTCCAGCTACCATTTCACCTATTTTACCGGGTCCTACCGAACACCACTTTGGTATGCTGCTACGAATGGGCACGGGGAAGTGGTGAAAATGCTGCTCGGACGGCGAGATGTCAACCCCGACAAACCAGATGGGGACCGCCGCACACCACTCAGCCATGCTGCAGAGGGTGGACATGAGGAAGTGGTGGATGCGCTACTTGGACGGGACGAAGTCAACCCCAGCAGACCAGACATATTCGGCCTAACACCGCTCCATTTCGCTGCCGCCAAAGGGCACGAGGGAGTGGTGGGAATACTACTTAGACGGGCCGAGGTCAACCCTGACGAGCCCGATAGCCGCGGTGAAACACCACTTTTTTGGGCTGCCTCGCATGGGCATGAGGAAGTAGTGAGAGTACTGCTCGGGCGGGATGATGTCAACCCTAACAAACCGAATATCGGCGGCCAAACACCACTCTGGTGGGCTGCTTTCTGTGGGCGTGAAGGAACCGTAAAAATGCTACTCGGACAGGATGGCATCAGCCCCGACAAACCACATAACGATGGCCAAACGCCACTCAGTTGTGCTGCTGGGAATGGGTACGAGAGAGTGGTAAAAATACTGCTCGGGCGGGACGATGTGAACCCTGACAAACCAGATAATTACGGCCGGACACCACTCAGTTATGCTGCTGGGAATGGGAAAGTGGGCGTGGTGAAGATACTGCTGCGACGGCAAGAGGTCAACCCGGACAAGCCAGACGAGAGCGGCCGAACACCACTCCATTGTGCTGCTGAGAGTGGGTGCGGGGAAGCGGTGAGCATACTACTTGGACGGGATGATGTCAGTCCCGACAAACCAGATAATCACGGTCGAACACCCCTCTCTTGTGCCGCTACGAGAGGACGCGGGGAAGTGGTGAAAATGCTATGCGGACGGCAAGATATCAACCCCGACAAACCAGATGGGAGTGGTCGAACGCCACTCTGGTGGGCTCGCGCGCGTGGCCATGCAGGAGTAATAGCTTTGCTACAGCCTCCAGCATCTCCCACCCCTAGCTCACAGGAGGGTGACGCACCGCCCTCCTGAGCCCCTACCACTTCCGAATACGCTCGACTATCCCCGCCATTGCCCCTCCTCCCGCCCCCGCCTAGTCTTCTCCCGCCGCTTGAAATGTTACAACTGCCCTCATTCCTCCCCTTCCTGAGTATGCTGGCCAAACTATCTTAGCTTAAATATTTTCCTTTGGCCAAGGGGGGTCGCGCCCGATGGGAATGTGCATATCTATTGCGTGCTCGTCCAAACCTGTATACCGATTTTCTTATGTTGCCCGGTCAGGATTTGTCAGTTTTTGTTTAACCTAGGGTTTACGTTTTGTCAGAGGTTATTTCTACTGTAATGGGGTAAGTCGGTATGGCTTGAAATTTCCATCATATTATTTACGTTTGTCGTTGTTTCTGGTTGTAGATTTTCTTTTCGCATTTCGTTTCCTTTTACCTTTTATACAGTACAATTCCTTTTTTTTTTTGCCCCCTCCCCGTACCTCTAAATTAGGGGACTGGAGGATATTGCAGTGGAAAAAAATTATAAGGTACAACTACTGCTGACATTCGTGAAAAGTGACACAAAAGCTAGTTGTTATTTAAGATATGGCGGTGATTGACCTCCATACTCCTAGTGAGATTAAAGGCTAGGGCAGCTGAGTTCAAATCGCGCAAGGACGATGCAAGCGAAGGCAACCAAGGGGGCGGTTTTGGCAGTGAGGTCAGTCGCCCCCCAAATAGCCGGCTGATTAGGAAACCGTATGACAATCTATAATATCGAATTTTGATAAATTCTCCTCCTCCGTTGACATCTCAGGCGTACCACCGTTTTTTGTTAGGATCCCTGTTATCATTCTCACTAGCACCACTGAGATAGCTTAGCAGTAGTGATCCTTATATGCCACTGTCCTCCAAGGTGAGGCCGGGGAGATGTTGACACTTTTTAGTCTTCCCCGTTAGGAAAAATCAACGCAGCGAGGACCCAATTAACTGTGAGACCAAGTCAATCCTACGAGTGCCATATCACCAATTTGGACAACCCGCTATTCGGCCAAACGCTCGGCGCGGGCCACCGGCACTGTGTACGATTCTGCATAGCAGTGCCTAGCATACGCTGGGTAAGCCTCCCCAGTGAGCGCCGCGTTCAGCTTGGTCTGCCGGATACGCTGTCAGGGTTGAATATCGAAACGGGGCTCATCAACTGTTTTTGTATCATAATTTAGCAATATTGTTTATTCTTTGGAGTTGAGTTTGCACCTACGTGCGCAAAGACCCATACCCACGCCTAGTGCTATCATACTAGGCCTTGGAGATTTTTCATTAATCCCCTCTTTTCATCCTTTAGCAAGAAAGAAACAAATTGTGATAAATGTTTACTGCGTTCTTAGAGCAATATCCGAGAATAGTTATCTAAAGAGCTCCTACTCTGCCGTTGTTGATATAATAGGTATTGTTATTAGAGCACTAAGAGAACATTGCGGACGCGGCTGCATTTGGAGTGTTGTTCACATGACAGTTTCATTCAGAGTTGTGCACCAGAAATTTATTCTGCTGTCCCGGGTTGTTAGCTTAGTGGGAAATCTTGAATCCTAAATTACCCAGGCAAGCTGGGCCTCGGGGGTGTTTGTTCATCGCGGTATTACACAAGATTTGTGCGATTGCCCCGACCGGCGCGGCAGTGTCACAGTTGAAAATATTGCCGGTATTCCGCTAGGATCAGTGCTTGAGACACAGGTGAGTAAACAATATTTGTTTATTACCACGCGTTCGGAGATGTGGAAACTTGAGATCCTATCTAATATTGGCTACCGGCATATGATCGTATCGACGCACGCCATCACTGAAGAATACTGAAGCCGCCGCTTACTGTAGATATCGCTCTCGGACGTGACCTTAGCTGCGTAACATTTTCCTCTCCGCACCATCCAAGAAGACATGTAGAACCGGCAGCAGGACACCCCCCAAAGGGGCGTGGAATCTGGTACGTTACTATTGTAGGTTAGCATAATTAACCGAACAATCAGCACAGCAATGTTCGAGCACCCGTATGCGCAATATCAAAACTCCTCCCCCTCACTCCCAAAGCCCACTCTATCTTTACCATAATAAAAAACTCCCGGTATATAAGATATTAATTAGGACTATGTATTTTGATTTTTTAAGTATTTTTTTAGCGTGGTTTTGATAGTCAAGTATTGAGAAAGAAGCATATGACGTTGAATAGCGATGTTCGGTTAATTATGCAAATCGTATGGTACCAATAGTGTTGCCACAAGCATGGTGTTGCCACAAATTTTGGAGGGGTTGATTGATTGGGCGGCGATCCTGTGGCGCTTGTATCCAAGAGGTTACACAAGAACCCGCGCTTTTCTTCAGCCCCTCGGAATTTCAATTGCCTACTGATTCTATCATCTGCCTTCCACAATACCGGTATCCCAGGCAGCAAAAGAGCGAAAAATGTCTCGACCTCCCGGTAACAGTATCAACTCTTTCAGCTTGTCCCGCCGAACACCACTCTGGTATGCTGTTAAGAATGGGCACGAGGAAGTGGTGAGAATGCTGCTCGAACGGCAAGATGTCAACCCCGAGAAACTAGATGCCGACGGCCGCACACNTATTTGCAAAGACTTAGAACAATGTATGGGAAAGTCAGAAGGGTGTTTAAAGCATCAGGGGATGTTTAGTAGTGGTTTGTAATTCTTAAATTCACACTATCGTTGAGCTGTGAGGCACTCCCTTGAGAGTGCCCCAGGTTACGAGCAAGCGAGCGACCTTGGCACGGTCAGTACTATGCCGCACAGCCCACCGGGGGCACGACGAAACTGGGTGAGCGACTAACAGGGATCAACTGGCAATTTGACCATAAAATACCCCTGTCCATCACCAGTCCAGCTTCGTCCTACCTTCAGTGAAACTCTACTAATGCGGAAGTATTGGCACAAATTTGTGACAGATTTAGCGGTAACTTACAATGTTGGACGATCCTGTGGTATCCATGTTACACAAACCCCTGCATTTCCTCAGGCCCCCGGAATTCCAATAGCCGACCGACTCTATCACCCATCTTCTTCCATATCCTAAGCGGCAAAAGACAGAAAATGTCTGAATATTCCAATGATAGCTTCGGCTCTTTTATCACGCCCCACGCCCACGGAACACCACTCTGGTATGCTGCTAAGAATGGGCACGAGGAAGTGGTGAAAATACTGCTCGGGCGACGGGATGTCAACCCCAACAAACCAGGTTCGGACGGCCGCACACCACTCTGTTGTGCTATTGAGGGTGGGCACGAGGAAATGGTGGACGCACTACTTGGACGGGACGAAGTCAACCCCAGTGAACCAGACCAGTTTGGCCTAACACCACTCCATTTTGCTGCCACGAACGGGCGTAAGGGAGTGGTGGAAATACTCCTTAGACGGGCCGAGGTCAACCCTGACAAACAAGATAACGACGGCGAAACACCACTCTGGTGGGCTGCTTTCTGTGGGCACGAAGGAGTGGTAAAGATACTACTTGGACGGGACGACGTCAACCCCGACAAACCAGACAAGAGTGGCCGAACACCACTTAGTTGTGCTGCTGAATTCGGGTATGAGGAAGTGGTGAAAATGCTACTCGGGCGGGACGATGTCAGCCTGGACAAGCCAAGTAATGACGGCCAAACACCACTCCTTTATGCTGCTTGGAGCGGGCAGGAGAGAGTGGTGAAAATTCTGCTCGGACAGGACGAGGTCAACCCCGACAAACCAGACAACCACGGCCGAACACCGCTTAGTTACGCTGCTGGGAGTGGGTACGAGGGTGTGGTGAAATTACTACTCGGACGGCCGGAAGTCGACCCCAACAAACCAGATGAGCGCGGCCGAACACCGCTCCTTTGTGCTGTTGAGAGTGCGTGCGGAGAAGTGGTGGGCATACTGCTTGGACGGGAAGACGTCAGCCCTGAAAAACCAGACAACACCGGTCAAACACCACTCTGTTGTGCTGCTAAGAAAGGATATGGGGGAGTGGTAAAAATGCTACTCGGACGGCAAGATGTCAACCCCAACAAACCAGATGGGAGTGGCCTAACACCACTCTCGTGGGCTCAACAGCGTCGCCATGCAGGAGTGAGAGCGCTACTACAGCCTCTAGCACCTCCCATCCCTGGCCGCACCCTAAGGCCGAGGAGGTATCGCCCCGCTTAGTACCCGCGGATACGGATATCCCATGTGTCATGTCCGCAAGGACCGGAACAGTTCCATAAACATATCCATCCCCGCCATTACCTCCCTCCTGTCCGCACTCAGTCTCCTCCAGCCATTCAAAATACTTGTTTGTGTTAATTGTCCTCCTCCTTCCCCTTCTTGAGTATGCTGGCCAAACTATCTTAGCTTAAATATTTTCCTTTGGTCACAGGAAGTTACACCCGATGGGAATGCACTCATCTATTTCATACCCGTCCAAACCTGTATACTGATTTTC
The DNA here is from genome assembly GCA_014065205.1 of Tuber brumale. NCBI lineage: Eukaryota > Fungi > Ascomycota > Pezizomycetes > Pezizales > Tuberaceae > Tuber > Tuber brumale. The sequence goes on along the minus strand of JACCEG010000009.1, from coordinate 152,600 downwards.
TTATTCTCAATCAGGATATGTCACATTCTGTTTCCAATCCGGAGTTCGAGGTTTGTGGGAAGTTATTTGTGCTGTATTGGGATAAGTTAGTATGGCTTGAAATTTCCATCATATTTGCGTTTATAGTTGTTTCTGGTTGTGAATTCCCTTGGCACATTTCGCGTCCTACAATTCCTTTTTTTCCCTCCCTTTACCTCTGAAGTAGGGGACGAGTGATGGTATATGCCAGAGTTATAAAATGCAGGTGGGGGGAGTGGTGATAACTAAGCCACCCACTTGGGGGTAATAGAGCACAAGAGTAGTAGTGGGTATGAAAAAATTGAAGCAGGGTTAAGTTATTTTCTTTTTCTTTTCTCGCACATACGGTACTAATCATACTAGTACTAGTATTGATGGGTATTGTTGCTGGGGTTCTGTGGGAGCATTGCGGACGCGGCTGCACTGAGAGCGTTGTTAACATTACAATTCCTTTGAAAGTTGCCCACCGGTGATTTATATTCTGCTCTCTCGGGTTGTTAGCTTAGTGGAAAATCTCGGATCCTGGATTGCCCAGGTAGGCTTGGCCACACGGTGGGCGTTCGAGGGTATTCGTTCCTCGCCGTGCAAGGTTTGTGTGACAATTGGTAGACCATCCCGCTAGTGCGACAGCGGAAAATATTATGCCGCCAAGAGCAGTTCCAGAGAAACATGTTTATAAGCAATATTGGTTACCAGTAATTGCCACAAATGCGCAGATGTGCAAGCTTGAGACTACAGCCACACCTCGCTGTCCCGGATCTCGATAATCCGGATACCTCGCTGTCTCATATGAATCTCTGTGAACTCTGAATATCTTTCCACCAAAGCCTGACCCGTTGTCCCGGATCCCTCGCTGTGCCGGACGGATTCTTTAGATTTTGGCTGTCCGGGATAGCGAGGTGCGACTGTATGGTACCGGTAGGGATGGCACAAGCCGGGTGTTGCCACAAATTTAGAGGAGATTGATTGGAAGGTCCTGTGGTACCAAAGAGGTCACACAAAAACCCCTTTCCTTCACCCTAGAATTCCAATAGCCGACCGATTCTATCATCTGTTTTCGACAATATCCCAAGCAGCAAGAAGCGGAAAATGTCACAATCTTCCAGCTACCATTTCACCTATTTTACCGGGTCCTACCGAACACCACTTTGGTATGCTGCTACGAATGGGCACGGGGAAGTGGTGAAAATGCTGCTCGGACGGCGAGATGTCAACCCCGACAAACCAGATGGGGACCGCCGCACACCACTCAGCCATGCTGCAGAGGGTGGACATGAGGAAGTGGTGGATGCGCTACTTGGACGGGACGAAGTCAACCCCAGCAGACCAGACATATTCGGCCTAACACCGCTCCATTTCGCTGCCGCCAAAGGGCACGAGGGAGTGGTGGGAATACTACTTAGACGGGCCGAGGTCAACCCTGACGAGCCCGATAGCCGCGGTGAAACACCACTTTTTTGGGCTGCCTCGCATGGGCATGAGGAAGTAGTGAGAGTACTGCTCGGGCGGGATGATGTCAACCCTAACAAACCGAATATCGGCGGCCAAACACCACTCTGGTGGGCTGCTTTCTGTGGGCGTGAAGGAACCGTAAAAATGCTACTCGGACAGGATGGCATCAGCCCCGACAAACCACATAACGATGGCCAAACGCCACTCAGTTGTGCTGCTGGGAATGGGTACGAGAGAGTGGTAAAAATACTGCTCGGGCGGGACGATGTGAACCCTGACAAACCAGATAATTACGGCCGGACACCACTCAGTTATGCTGCTGGGAATGGGAAAGTGGGCGTGGTGAAGATACTGCTGCGACGGCAAGAGGTCAACCCGGACAAGCCAGACGAGAGCGGCCGAACACCACTCCATTGTGCTGCTGAGAGTGGGTGCGGGGAAGCGGTGAGCATACTACTTGGACGGGATGATGTCAGTCCCGACAAACCAGATAATCACGGTCGAACACCCCTCTCTTGTGCCGCTACGAGAGGACGCGGGGAAGTGGTGAAAATGCTATGCGGACGGCAAGATATCAACCCCGACAAACCAGATGGGAGTGGTCGAACGCCACTCTGGTGGGCTCGCGCGCGTGGCCATGCAGGAGTAATAGCTTTGCTACAGCCTCCAGCATCTCCCACCCCTAGCTCACAGGAGGGTGACGCACCGCCCTCCTGAGCCCCTACCACTTCCGAATACGCTCGACTATCCCCGCCATTGCCCCTCCTCCCGCCCCCGCCTAGTCTTCTCCCGCCGCTTGAAATGTTACAACTGCCCTCATTCCTCCCCTTCCTGAGTATGCTGGCCAAACTATCTTAGCTTAAATATTTTCCTTTGGCCAAGGGGGGTCGCGCCCGATGGGAATGTGCATATCTATTGCGTGCTCGTCCAAACCTGTATACCGATTTTCTTATGTTGCCCGGTCAGGATTTGTCAGTTTTTGTTTAACCTAGGGTTTACGTTTTGTCAGAGGTTATTTCTACTGTAATGGGGTAAGTCGGTATGGCTTGAAATTTCCATCATATTATTTACGTTTGTCGTTGTTTCTGGTTGTAGATTTTCTTTTCGCATTTCGTTTCCTTTTACCTTTTATACAGTACAATTCCTTTTTTTTTTTGCCCCCTCCCCGTACCTCTAAATTAGGGGACTGGAGGATATTGCAGTGGAAAAAAATTATAAGGTACAACTACTGCTGACATTCGTGAAAAGTGACACAAAAGCTAGTTGTTATTTAAGATATGGCGGTGATTGACCTCCATACTCCTAGTGAGATTAAAGGCTAGGGCAGCTGAGTTCAAATCGCGCAAGGACGATGCAAGCGAAGGCAACCAAGGGGGCGGTTTTGGCAGTGAGGTCAGTCGCCCCCCAAATAGCCGGCTGATTAGGAAACCGTATGACAATCTATAATATCGAATTTTGATAAATTCTCCTCCTCCGTTGACATCTCAGGCGTACCACCGTTTTTTGTTAGGATCCCTGTTATCATTCTCACTAGCACCACTGAGATAGCTTAGCAGTAGTGATCCTTATATGCCACTGTCCTCCAAGGTGAGGCCGGGGAGATGTTGACACTTTTTAGTCTTCCCCGTTAGGAAAAATCAACGCAGCGAGGACCCAATTAACTGTGAGACCAAGTCAATCCTACGAGTGCCATATCACCAATTTGGACAACCCGCTATTCGGCCAAACGCTCGGCGCGGGCCACCGGCACTGTGTACGATTCTGCATAGCAGTGCCTAGCATACGCTGGGTAAGCCTCCCCAGTGAGCGCCGCGTTCAGCTTGGTCTGCCGGATACGCTGTCAGGGTTGAATATCGAAACGGGGCTCATCAACTGTTTTTGTATCATAATTTAGCAATATTGTTTATTCTTTGGAGTTGAGTTTGCACCTACGTGCGCAAAGACCCATACCCACGCCTAGTGCTATCATACTAGGCCTTGGAGATTTTTCATTAATCCCCTCTTTTCATCCTTTAGCAAGAAAGAAACAAATTGTGATAAATGTTTACTGCGTTCTTAGAGCAATATCCGAGAATAGTTATCTAAAGAGCTCCTACTCTGCCGTTGTTGATATAATAGGTATTGTTATTAGAGCACTAAGAGAACATTGCGGACGCGGCTGCATTTGGAGTGTTGTTCACATGACAGTTTCATTCAGAGTTGTGCACCAGAAATTTATTCTGCTGTCCCGGGTTGTTAGCTTAGTGGGAAATCTTGAATCCTAAATTACCCAGGCAAGCTGGGCCTCGGGGGTGTTTGTTCATCGCGGTATTACACAAGATTTGTGCGATTGCCCCGACCGGCGCGGCAGTGTCACAGTTGAAAATATTGCCGGTATTCCGCTAGGATCAGTGCTTGAGACACAGGTGAGTAAACAATATTTGTTTATTACCACGCGTTCGGAGATGTGGAAACTTGAGATCCTATCTAATATTGGCTACCGGCATATGATCGTATCGACGCACGCCATCACTGAAGAATACTGAAGCCGCCGCTTACTGTAGATATCGCTCTCGGACGTGACCTTAGCTGCGTAACATTTTCCTCTCCGCACCATCCAAGAAGACATGTAGAACCGGCAGCAGGACACCCCCCAAAGGGGCGTGGAATCTGGTACGTTACTATTGTAGGTTAGCATAATTAACCGAACAATCAGCACAGCAATGTTCGAGCACCCGTATGCGCAATATCAAAACTCCTCCCCCTCACTCCCAAAGCCCACTCTATCTTTACCATAATAAAAAACTCCCGGTATATAAGATATTAATTAGGACTATGTATTTTGATTTTTTAAGTATTTTTTTAGCGTGGTTTTGATAGTCAAGTATTGAGAAAGAAGCATATGACGTTGAATAGCGATGTTCGGTTAATTATGCAAATCGTATGGTACCAATAGTGTTGCCACAAGCATGGTGTTGCCACAAATTTTGGAGGGGTTGATTGATTGGGCGGCGATCCTGTGGCGCTTGTATCCAAGAGGTTACACAAGAACCCGCGCTTTTCTTCAGCCCCTCGGAATTTCAATTGCCTACTGATTCTATCATCTGCCTTCCACAATACCGGTATCCCAGGCAGCAAAAGAGCGAAAAATGTCTCGACCTCCCGGTAACAGTATCAACTCTTTCAGCTTGTCCCGCCGAACACCACTCTGGTATGCTGTTAAGAATGGGCACGAGGAAGTGGTGAGAATGCTGCTCGAACGGCAAGATGTCAACCCCGAGAAACTAGATGCCGACGGCCGCACACCACTCTGGTATGCTGCTGAGAATGGACACGAGGGAGTGGTGGACGCGCTACTTGGACGGGACGAAGTCAAGCCCGGTGAAGCAGACCGGTTCGGCATAACACCACTCCATTTTGCTGCAGCTAGTGGGCATGAGGGGGTTGTGGAAATGCTACTCAGACGGGCCGGGGTCAACCCTGACAAACAAGATAACAATGGCCAAACACCACTTAGTTGGGCTGCTGAGGATGGGCGCGGGGGGGTGGTGAAAATGCTGCTTGGACAGGACGTCAACCCCGACGAACCAGATAACGATGGCCGAACACCACTCTTGTGCGCTGCTCAGAGTGGGCACGAGGGAGCGGTGAGAATACTACTCGGGCGGGACGACGTCAATCCCAACAAACCGGATAACGAAGGCCGAACACCACTCTGGTGGGCTGCTTCCTTTGGGCACGAGGGAACGGTAAAAACACTACTCGAACTGGATGAGGTCAACCCCGACGAACCGGATATGCACGGCCTGACACCACTCAGTTGTGCTGCTGAGGCTGGGGGGGAGGGAGTGGTGGAAATGCTACTCGGACATGGCGTCGATCCCAACAAATCAGATAGTTACGGCCTAACACCACTCATTTGTGCCGCTCGTGATGGGCATGAGGGAGTGGTTAAAATGCTGCTCGGACGGCAAGAGGTCAACCCCGACAAGCCAGATAATAGTGGCCGAACACCACTCCTTTTTGCTGCTGAGGGCGGGTGCGAGGAAGTGGTGAGCATACTACTTGGACGAGACGACGTCAGTCCCGACAAACCGGATAACGAAGGCCGAACACCACTCTACTGTGCCGCTAAGAGAGGATCCGAAGAAGTGGTAAAAATTCTACTCGGACGGCTAGATGTCAACCCCAACAAACCAGATGCGGTCGGTCGAACGCCACTCTGGTGGGCTCTCGTGCGTGGCCATGCGGGAGTGATAGCGTTACTACAGCCTCCAGCAGCTCCCACCCCTAGCACAGCCTTAGGCAGGTTAGCCATCGCCTTCCTTACCACCTCCGAATACGCATGATCTGTGTGTCATGTCCGCAAGGGCCGCAACAGCTACATAAACATACCTATTCCCACCGTTGCCTCCCTCCTCTCGCCCCCGCCTAGTCTCCACCTGTCGTTTAAAATGCCGCCCTGTGCTATATATGCCCTCCTTCCTCCCCGTCCTGACTACACTTGCCTAGTTAACTCGCCATAAATATTTTCCTTTGGCCAAAGGAAGTCATGCGCGATGGGAATACACATATCTATTACACACCAGTCTAAACCTCTATACCGATATCCTTATGTAGTCGAGTCAGAATTTGACAGTTTCAGTTTCTAATCTAGAGTTTGGCGTTGTCTGGAGGTTATTACTACTGTACTCGGATAAGTCGGTATGGCTTGAAATTTCCGTCATATTTGGGTTTATAGTTGTTTCTGATTGTGAAAAACACTCTTTGCACACTCCGCGTTGATTTCTCTTTTTTTCTACAATTCTTTCCCCCACCTCCCCTCACCTCTAAAGTCGGGGGGACCTGAGGACTGGTTGGATATTCCGGCGGAAAAATATACAGTGCAAGTATTTCCGGCACTCGTGAAAAGCGATACAAGAGCCAATTGTTTTTTTCTAAGATATAGCGGTGACCGGCTTCCACTGCCAACACTCCGAGTAAGATTTAAAGCTAGGACACGCGAATTCAAATCTCACGAGGACGGTGTAGCCGAAAGCAACCAAGATAGCGGCTTTGACAGGGAAGTCTGTGATGGACACGATCGGGCCATGCTCGAGCGGGACCCCCCCGTGATCTGCTCGATTTACTCGAGCATGCTTAACCACCGATCCCTCTCTCTATATAAGTTTGTCTGAGAAATCATGTGATATCATCTATTCGTGTAAAAACTGTCTACTCCGCACACTCGATAACCCATTCTCAATGAGACTCTATCGTTAATTCTTGGATACACTTCGCTTCGAGATTTACGTTATAAAACTGTCCCCCACTTTCATCACCGCGGCAAGTGGCAGAAACGCTATCCGACACTCCAAGCGAGCGGAATAGCGCCAATTTACTCCAGCTCATAAGTCCCGGAGAAATTGTGTTTAGCAAAAGTGGCTTCATTAGCTGAAGTGTTGGTGATTGGAAATCGAATTGAACAAAGCTGCTTAAAGCTTCCATCACATTTTGACATTTGAGGAAGCGGTGAAAATACTGCTTGGACTGCGAGATGTCAACCCCGAGAAACTAGATGTGGACGGCCGTACACAACTCTCGTATGCTGCTGAGAAAGGGCACGAGGAGGTGGTGAAAATATCATACTACCGGTACTCGGGTGGGCCGAGGTCAAACCTGAAAAGGTGGATAACCGCGGCCGAATAGCACTTTGGTGGGCTTGGGCGATGGAACGGTAATTTAAAAGACACTTTTAAACAGAAACGACTCTCGGACTAATGAAAAACAGGCCAAAAAACATGAGCACGATCCAACACTGCTCGAGTACCTTCTAGCGGCTTGTACAGGTGTACCGGGGGTTGTGGGTAAGTCTGTCGAACTCTTGGCAGCGTTTACTATGTGATTTGATGCCAAGAGTTCCACAGACTTTTTTCCAACCCCTAGTACAATCGACCGAACGAGGACGATCAACCGAGGTATGGCGACACGGCGCTCGTTAAACGGTGATCAAAAACAGCGTACTGTACTCGTCCCAGGCAAGAAGTATCCGAAAACGGGGATTCTTAAAATGTATGGCAAAAGATCCGTGCGTAATACAAAATCACGACTCGTATTTTCAGATACTTCTTGCCTGCGACGAGTACGCTAACTGACCCTCAAAGTCGTGAGGTTGCGATAGTCTACTGAGGGAACGGAAAACTAAGCGATGCTTAGTCAGGAGGGTGAAAACTCGCTAATACGCGGCTCTAAAGCGAAAGAGGGGAGATGACCTTCCATTCTCTTGACAACACACTCGATCGCTCAACAGGAAAACGGCAAAAACTAGGGTATAAGTAAACAAAAGATAAAGCACCCTCCAGCTTCCACTGATCACCACAGATATCGCTTCTCTTCCACGCATACCTCCCTTTGCCTCTCGACCATGTTTCCCTGCTGACAAAAGAAAGGACAAAAGATAGCACCACAAAGACAACTTGTTCCCGGCTCTCCCTTTACCGATTCTCCATTTCCGTCTCTTGTTTTCATCGAACGCGCTTTCCCAAAGCACATCTCTGAACCCGCTGCCCAAACAAACGAAAACAAAGGAACGAGTCTCCCGCTCATAGGGGCTGGTTCTTTGCATGTCGAGCAGGTCCGTAGCACGTCGAGCATGTTTTGAACATGCAAGACGGGTTCCGAGCATGCTGGGCATGTTATGAGCATGCCGAGCAGTATCCGTGATTTCCAGCTATTTCCAACAGACACTATTAGGGCGGGATGACGTCGACCCCGACAAACTAGATGGCCAAGGCCAAACACCACTCACTTGTGCTACGGAGAACGGGGAGGAGGAGTGGTGAAAATACTCCTCGGACGGGACAACGTCAACCCCGACAAACCAAATAACGGCGGCGGAACGCCACTCGGTTTTGCAGCTTGCAATGGGCACGATGGAGTGGTTAAAATGCTACTAGGACGGAACGACGTCAACCCCGACAAACTAGATGATTATAGCCGAACACCACTCAGCTATGCTGCTGAGAGTGCACAGGAGGGAGTGGTGAAAATACTGCTTGGACGGCACGAGATCAATCTCGACAAGCAAGATAAACGCAGCCGAATACCACTCCGCTGGGCTGTTGAGAGCGGGCGCTGGGAAGTGGTGAGCATACGGTGGTGAAATTTGCTCGCTCTTCTTCAACACACTCAACTCAACTAACTCCACGGTACGGGTAGGAGTATATCTGGCTGCATACCGGCTCGGTAGTGCCAGGATAATAATAAAATATATAGGAGAGCATATCTGAATCGCAACAAAGTGGCTATCCAAGGTTTCTGTCAATCACCACACATCTCGCTCTTGTCCACCCAAGCCTCCCTTTTCTCAATGCTGCTACCAGAACAAAAAAGTGCCACACTTCATAAAGGCTGCCACTTTTCATAGTATCTGCTGCGCTCAGTCTGTTTAACTCTCCTGTACTGCTTCCAATGGATACATGGTTTCCTTCCTGTGGGTATTATATATCATTGTTTCCTCACATAGATATGTTGATCAGCGGCGCATTTTGGAAAAGCCTTTATTCAAATAAACGGAACAACATCCTAGTCATCCGAGCATTCCAGGCCGCATTCATGATTTCTAACAGGTTATTGGTAATCGTGTTTTGGAGATTGCCGGCACTATGACCCCGGGGTTTTGTATCGGAGGTACCTAGATTTATGGTCTTAGTTATTTACTTAAAGATTTTTCTTTGGAAAACATTACTTTGCTCATGAGTATCCAGGTAACCTTCAGCCTAAATGCTCTTCTTGTTTCTACAGTCACTCGCAGAGTTGTGGGGTTCCTTGAAGGAAAAGGATGTGGCAGGTAGTAGGGGTTCATTTTTGGATGGGATTCCGGACATCATCTTGGGCATGTTGAACGCTTTGGGATATTTTCGTGGCTGTATATCCAAGTGTCTACCTTACTGTACGTGCTTTTGGAAAAATTATCTGCCATGGAGAAGAGCATATCGTGGGTGAATATTGAGGACTGAAGGTATCACAAGTATGTTAGTGCAAATAGTGGAGTTCGACGACTTAAGATCATACAAATGGGTTTGCGAAGCCATCGTAGTAAATGGGTAAATACAAGAAACAAGAGCCCCAGGTTCCACATAGCCACACACGTCACTGAACAATGTCTCCGCACAACCGTACCGGTACTAGCCTTCACCCATGCCTAGTACCGGTATTGAGATTATCCTATCACATCCGAGGTATGCAATGGGGGAGGTATAGGTCAGGTGAGATCGACGACAACATAGGCTTGATTTCGATTGGACGGTGGCATAGGAATAACATCGCAGGTAGATCAATTGGTGCACTGCCCTAGCGGTATGTAGGAAGATTACATCAGTGATCGGACGGCCACCATAGTAGTGGATACCCATGTGTAAGGACTCTTAGTAAATCCACAGATAGCCCAATCCTTCACCCGCTGATGATTTCCCAAAACACCCCTGCCGTTAGACAATTCTCGTCAAGAATCTTACCCAAATGAGTCTAGAAAGGCTATAATGCAAAAATAAACTTACTAACTTCTAAGCACCTCCAAGTCCTAAATAAAGGATTGACAAAAGAATCTGGGAGGAAAAGTAAACGAAAGGGAAAATATAAACATTGAGAGGTAGCAAGCACAACAACCTGGCGAAAAATAGAAGAAATGAGGAGGGGTTGGGCTTGTCGTCCAAGGTGTGGGGGTAGTTTCTGGAAGTTTCCCTACCAACCGGAGTAGACCGGGAGCATCAATATAGGAGTAGGATTCAGCCAAAAAAAATCAGAGCTCGGACTAATCCTGACTACTACCAATCTTGCATGTGCGCAAGGATAGTGAGGAAAAGAACAGGGAGAGATTGGAGTGTTATTTATTGTCGAGAGGGTGAGTATTCCAAGACTAGGCTTGGGCAGATGATGCACTTTGGTACCGGGTTTGAGGTTCAGGTGATTGAGTAGATGTACCTGCGGCTTGTCGGAAATGCTCTAGTATAGGATTAGGTATATGATTCCTGTTTACATTATATTGTATGGTATTATAGCATATATTGGGGGCTTCTGGTATGGTGATAAAACTTGGGTTGGAGTGTATGAATCATGTTTGGCAAGGATGAATCAGTTTACAAGCTCTCTCGTACTTCTCGAGATTTGCGGAGGTTAATATGAGGGAGGAATGAGAAGGGGTAAGATCCCCCCCCGCTTATCGTCTTGCTCCCTCGTAAACACCTCGGGTTTCCGGAGCGCTCACGACTTCGCTGTCACCGGCTATCACTCGTCCCTTGCAAAACGCCAAGACCAGGCCGAGATCAAAAAGCGGGGTATGAGAAAATTTTCACTCTTCGCCCTCACTCTCCAAAGGAACACACTCTCGCTCACCAACTTTTCTTCTTCCTGCTCAGCTTACTTTCCAACGAACAGGAAATAACAGGAGTATAAATAAACAATCCAAAGAAATCCTCCACTCACTCCATCATCCTCCACACTCATTCATCACCTTCCTGGCTCCTCCGCGCGAGTCCCCATTCTTTATGCCCGCCCCCAAGCTAACAAAAGAAATACAGGCCCCACAAAGACTCCCGCTGCCCAAAAGTGTCCCTTTGACACTCCCGTCCATACCGTTCCCGTTTCCGCTCCCACCACCGCGATCGTGCCCCCCTGCAGCACCAACGACCACGAACAAACCACGAGCCACAAACAAAACCAACGGTAAAGCGTATACGAGCGAACGGCGAACAAACTAATGGACAGCGAACGGTTATGCGGGCGGGTAAACTAACGGTGGATGATAAACGGTGAAAGGCGTATAGGCGAAAGGTAAGTTGTGTACCCGTGAGTGGTGAATGGCTGACGGTAATAGGAGAACAATCGAACGGCAAATAGCATTCCGGCGAACGGCGAACACGGAAACAAACTGATCGAACGGACGGTAAAAGTGTGATGTGGGTGCAAGCATGCCGAGCATGTTCTGAGCATGTCTGGCATGTTCTATACATTCCAGACAGGTTCGTAGCATGTTGGGTTAGTTGTGAGCATGCCGAGCAGCATCTCCGGCTTTCCATAGTTTCCAACACTCCCTGCTAAGAACTGGGCACATAAGGAGTTAACACAAAAACGTACACACACCTCTTTGGTCCCGATCATTTACCTACTACCCTTCCCTGCTCCTCAGAAACCCGGCACCGTGTGATACCTCATGTCCCCAGACCCCCGCAATTGTTTGTTTTGCGGAACGTGAAGCTGACTTCAGCCATGGAGAAATGAGAGTTTCCCATCCCGTCTGTCTACCCTGCTGTGCAGAAGCGATCCAACCCCTGGTTAGTATTACAGCGGGTTAGCGTGTGAGAATCTTGGTACTGAACTCCCCCATATCCACTTTGCCTGGTGCCGTGCGTACGAGATTGGTGTCACTAGAGCGGGGTTGATATTGGGGTGTTTTGTGGGCGTGGTGGAGAGCTCTGGTAAGCTGTGATGCATAATGAAGTGAGGTGGAGGGGAAAAGCCGATTGATTGTGGGATTGCATTGTCGATGCTACCCTCAACAAGAACGGTATCTCTACTACTATTTGTCTATGATAAAGGAAATATCCTCTATCTTCGACCATAGAGAGAGGATACCCGCTGATTCATTTTTGCAATCTACTCGTTTGCGAGTAGATGGCGCCTAACCTTAACCTACCGTCATCGAAGCAGCCGCTTGATTATCAATGCACAGTCCATTCGCTGTTCCGGAAGCGACTGTTTAGTCAATGTGATTTGCTTTCCAACCTCTTGTCCCCTCCTTTGAATGCTACCCGGTTAAGCCGCCCATTCGGCACGATTGTGTGGGTATTGGGGTGCAGACACTTCCCCCTTCGCAACTCGCTCGCTCGACAACAACCATCTTTATTTAACCACTCTCACTTGCCCTTCTTGCAACTACCTTAGGTGGAAATGGCAGGAGTATAAATGGACGACAAAAAGAACCTCCCTATCATCCACCGCTTTCCACACATGTCCACTCTCATCCATACAAGTCCCCATCCCTCTTCACACTTTCTTTGCTAACAAAAGAGATATAAGAAATGCACAAACACTACAACTGTTATTCCCGCTCGTCCCCGCTCGTCCCTTTCCACCTCCCCACGTTTCCTGGCCAACTAAGCACTACAAAGCCTCCTACAGCCGTACCGTTCCCCTAACCGTACAGCTCACTCTCCTCCAGCCATATACCTCCTCCTCCCCCAGCCGTATACCTTTCACTTCCACGATACAGCGGACAAGGAAACAAATAAAGGGACCGCCAACCGAACAGGCATTTGAGGGAATGGGCGGACGGATAAACGGATAAATGGACGGGCATGTGAAGGACAAAGAATGAGTATTGCTATAGTATTGCGCGCATGCCGAGCATACTTGGAACACGTCGCACATTTTCTATACATGTCCGGCGGGTTCCAAGTATTTGCTGGGTGGTTTGTGAGCATGCTGAGCAGTCTCATAACTTCCTGCCATTTCCAACAAAGTCGCCATCCAATCTTTCTGCCAATTACCAAACATATCTGCTCTTGTCCACTCAAGTCTCCCTTTCCTCTACGCCCCGACGCTAACAAAAAAAAAAGCCATGCTTCATAAAGATTCCAACCTTTTGTAGACACTGCTATGCTCAGTCTCTTTGGCTCTCCCATACTCCTTCCAGAAGATACCTGGTTTCCTGCCCATGGGTATGATACATTGTTTCCTCGCATGAATGTGTTGATCCAAAGGGTATGTTTGAAACCTTATTCGAATAGATGGAATCACATCCTGGGGATCTGATCATGCCATGCAGCATCCATGGTTTCCAACCGGGTATTGGTAACGGCTTTTCGGCGGTAGCCATGACTACAGGGGTTTGCGTCGGGAGTAACTAGGTTCATCGTCTTAGTTGTTTACTTCAGGATTTTGTATTGGAAACATTACTTCGCTCATCAGTGTCTTGGCTTTCGGCCTAAGTACTCTCCTCCTTTGTTTCTACCGGCGCTCATAGAGTTGCGGGGTGTCTTGGAGAAGTGTGGGTGGGCAGTAGTAAGGGTTTGTTTTTCGGGGCGATTCTGAACACGATCTTGAGGTTGATGAATGATTCGGTGTATTTTCATGGATGTATACCCAAGTGCCTACCTTACGCTACATGGTAGTGGAAAATTATTCTGCTGCGGAGAAGAGCATGTCCTGGATGAAGGTTGAGGGCCAAAAGTATTGCGAGTGTGTTAGTGCAAGGAGTGGAGTTCGACGACTTAAGATCGAGCATGAGAGTTTGCAAAGCCAGAGTAGTAAGCAGGTGAATACAATGAACGAGAGCCGAGGCTTCCACCTAGCCACAGATACCACCGCGCAATGTCTCCGCACAAACATACCGATACATTAGCAGATGTTAGTTTGAGGGAGGGGTGAAGAAGGAGTAAGGACCCCACCGCATATCACCTTGCCCCCGGCTAAGGGCTCGACACGTAAGGTATTAACATGGTAACGTATAGTATGCCTCCCTATAATAGTCTCAATTGTTTACTGGCTACCCTTCCTCGCTTTTCATGTAGCGGTTGGAATAGATATAGTCATTCCCTAGCTGATGGAAAGATTTGAAGTCTTTTCATATAAGCAGGGTTGAGAATTGTCTGTTTGGGGGTGTCCATTTTGGGTGTAAGATCCTGTACGGGAGGAATTACTCTGCCCACGCACCGGTACTTCGCACGTTAGCAGAATCGACCAGATATCGCGATGAGAGGTGGGCATTTTCTCAATACTCTCAACTTCTCAACAAATGACTACCAAATCCACGACTAAAAAAATGCTTAAAAATAAAATAAATAAAGAATCCTAACCAATATCGTGCATACCATCCATCTACCTCAATAATAGTTTAATGTTGTGGTAAAGGCGTGGTGAGGTACAGTCGTGTCTGAAAAGTCTACGTACCCCCCATGGCAACCACACTACACCATGATTCTAAGTAGTCAACAACTCAATTTTATATTTAATTACTCTATAAATTAATTTATTATAGGAAACCTAGTTGCTCCTCTATCACCCAATTCTGGGGGATATGTGCCAATAGGGAGGCTCTAGAGAAAATCAGAAATGCTTAATTAAAAATTAGTTAAATGGATTAACACACCATATATATTAATTTTTACAATTTTTATTTAGTATTCAAATAGATTTTGATAAATATAATAGAACTCTCAAAGAGGTTGTAAAGTAGATTTTATACTATAT